>VMBQ01002071.1:58272-92009 GCA_007657795.1 Dreissena rostriformis | reverse complement strand
AATAGTGCAGCTTCAATAAGCAAAATCAACTGTGATTGATAAACTAGAAGGTGTTATAGCAATGTGTAACCTTTTAACACATTTCCCGGGGGACGTCTGTGTCTCTAGCGCTAAACGGACAAGAATTGACATGGTGATTTATATGCCTATTATACGAGACAAAGAATCATGACTGATATAGAGCCGTACATATTTCATTGGTGTGATGATCTTTAATCACAAATGTAAATTGTTGCTATGCGTGATGATGAATCGGAGAATGATAAATCGATCAATAATAGCGACCCGTGTACATTAATGCTCAGCATCACTAGAAGTCGCCATAACATCGTTTTAATTTCCTTTGTCACTGAGAATACTTAAGTGTGTCGTGTGGTATTGATGTCATAAAAACCATTTCAAGAACAGCAAAAACAGTTAATAACCAGACAAATGTGCCGACAGATAACCATTTGAAAGGTTCAACGATACCCTGTCCGACACGTGATATTAATTATGCAAAATGTCCTAATTAAAAGGAATATAAAGCGACCATTGAGTAGTGCGAAAATGCTTTTGCGTATGACACAGTAGCGAAATGCCCAGAACAATCACGAAACTCAACTCTTTTTTATCAAATTAACGTCTGAATGAAGAAAATAATTATTTGCTTTATTAATGAATAACCCCATGTTGTGTTCGTTTACATAAACAATAATGCTTTAAAGGGGCATATCGACAGTTCATACCATAAAATATTATTAATAATAATATGTTTTATTAAGTGTTTATAAAAGGATTGAATAAAACATAATCCTCGTGTTTATTACCCCTAAATAAAATATGTATTTTTATAATTGTAAAAAATGTTGTCCACTGGGAAACTTTTGACGTCCGCGCAAACATCAGTTGTAATAGTAAAATTAATTATATGCATTTAGGTATCACTTAACGCATGTTCACTACCGATAACGGGACTGTAGTGTTATACACTTTTCGTTGAAGCAGGCGACTTTTGTGGGCATGTTTGAATTCCAAACGAGGCAAGAATGGAACCAAATGTTTGTTTGACATTATAAACATATGTTCATATTATTCATCAATATAAGATAAATTTACGCCAGAAAAGAGAGAATTTGTTATTTTTTCATAACTATCTATATTTCGGGGGAATCACTGGCATATCCCTCGGTTTACCAACTTTCTCAATATCAATGTACCTAAAAGCAAACAATATGGATTGCTCCTTCTATGCGTTGATCATATTGTACACATGTGAATTTCATGAATTAAGTAAAATGATTGTATAAATTGTTATAAAGTACAATCTTTGCATGATAAAAAGTACAAGCTTTACATTAAAAAAATAGATGCAACATACAAAATATATCAATACAAAACGCCAAGATTATAGTTGTTTGTACACGATATTATATGAAATGAATGGGAGACAAAAAGACCTATAACATAGCGTTTTAAAACGCAGATGAAAATTAGAAAGACAGTTATGTCACAGGAAAATCTAGACTTGACACAACTGTGAATATTAGTTAGGTTAGAATCACAACAAACTTCTCACTAAATGGTCCTTATTCAATGAAAGTCCGAAAATGAAATATATCGCATTTGCACGCAAGCTTCGTTGGTCAAAATCAATGGCAATTGTCAGCCAAATTAATCCCAAAGGCGTTCAGCCGAAGTCATGTTTGCACAATTACACTTCCTTTAATAACACAACATCGGTTGCATCCTGACGGAACGGAAAGTTCGGTGTTTTCGTAATTTAAAAAGTGTTGTGACATTATAAAATATTACAAACTATAAACTTATAGAGTACGTTTTTTCATTAAATTATATTACAAGTATTTCTGTTAAAATAACAGAATAAATTAAACCGTGTTGAAAATTGGTTTCATGTGTATACATGCACCCGCAGTAAGCGACGGATTTAACACAAAAAAGTGTTTGGCACACTTAATTAATTTCTTCCTTTTTTTCCATTTACACATTTACACACATCTTACTTATGCATAACAATACCTTGGTTGGATACAAAGTTTATGTCCATCGCAATAACATCAACTTAATTTGCAAACTTTTAAATTATTTCATAATATTTGCATTTTTTAGAAAGAAAAACGTTATAAAATATGCATTTATAGTTTTTTTCAATACCATAGGGCTGAAAGCATGTTTCACCGAAACCATATTAAAGATGTCGAAAGCGACGTTATTTTAATTATGTATGCCGTGCTTGTGTAGCTACGGGAATAATGTAAACCCAACAATGGTACATAATATTATCATTAGTGCAATTGTGATCACGTTTACAACTAAAATCTAATAACGTGATACCAGCCTTAGAATCAATTCAAATACACAACAATATGGAGCTAGAAAGTTTGTCTGAAAATGCTCCTATACCACACGCTCTTCTAAAACGTGCTTAATGCCTCTTTAACTAAACAGTGGTGATAAGGGTACCGGTATAAAAAGGCTGGGTGTGTTACTCATTTTACGGAATATGAGGATTTGGAATCTTTTTTAAAGTATGACAAGTAGAATGATCATTAATCAATGAATATTGAAGATGATTAAATCTCATTTCAGTTAAACGCTATAAATGTTCAGGTTCTTCAGAAAAAGAGTCTCGCGCATTTCTGTGTGTTTCTGATTATTAAAATCATGTTCGGCCTATCAATAATGAAGTCCTGAATATCCGTCTGGGTGTTAATGCACATGCCATGAATAGCTATTAAGTTCGTCTGAAATTTCGACACAGACCATGCTATTATGAACGTCATGTTGCTGCACTTGCACGTGATCGGCGGGTCCAAGACGTTGCTGTCCGCGCGGTCGGCATAGTGCATGATTGCAGCTTTTACAGATGTCAGTTTCGGGCATTTTAATAGAAGAATTCGAAGCGCATAGCTGGTTCCAAAAGCGGGTAAATCCACGTACTGCAGGGGAGGACGTCGATAAATGTGACCTGTCGAAGGGTGTGCAGATTTCAGTACGTGACGTCTTCAATAGCGCTTTTGTGGTTGCTCCTGGAGATAATGGTGGGCACATGGGGCATTTTAGCAACTTAACGCGGATGAATCGATTGTGCTAAATGTATACATAATACAGTGCACAATCCGTCGGTACGACTGAAGATGGAGTATCTAACATGCAGTTGACAGAAACTGTCAATGAAACCGATCACGGAAATGTTTTGATGACGTTAGTTGAGAAGCAAACGATGCTCCGTTTTTATTCAGGCGTACCGTTAACACATTCGTAGCGGTATCGCACAAAAGGACATCAGCTTGTTACATCTGTTGGGATATGTTTATTGTATTGGAATTGGAAATACTTGAGAATCTCTAGGTCACACATTGCCCAAGGTTTGACCATCAGTATGCGATCTTAAGACTTTCAAGCTTTCTAAATCCATCGAAATCTTTTCTGGGATGGACCAGAAATGGGCCTTGGCTAAATAAAGTTCGGTTAGTTCGTGCAAATGGTTCATTGATCGAGTCAGTAACAAGGTGCGTAGAGTGCTTCCGACATGTGCGATGATCGCATCAGTAAAATAAGCCACGTGAGCATGTTAAGTGGTTTGAGGTTTGCAATTTCTAGAAGAACCCTGCACAACGGTGTCAGTCGTTTTTTTTAGAGATCTCAAATCACTGCTTGTTTTCCTAATCCAGCGAAAGCGTTAACGTCAATCGACGTAATCTCATTTTGCTCTAACTAAATTGTTGTTTCAGTGATATTAGACATGTGGATGTTTAGCTGTTTTGAGGGAGGTCAATATATAGCACGCTCGCGATTAGTAAGCGACGCGAAGTTAAAAACTGGAATCTTGTCGAGCCATTCATGTACACAGTTGACCTTTACTCCATAGCAGAGGCACAGGCTTGTCACTGGGCGCGGGTAATTGAAAATGAACCCAAGTCCAAGGTCACAAATAATCCGTAGAAGTATTGCAACTGAAATATTGTGTTTACATCTAACAGATGCGATGCGTGAAAGCGTTTTTCTAGCACATCTAGAATTCAAAATAATAATAAGTTAGTTTTGTTTAGTTTTAAGCTTTAAAGAAATAAGTTACTGTTGAGACTAGAAATGATTCATATGTGCCTTTGCAGGTTACTGATTCATAAGTAAAAACAAATAAATGCACGAGTGCTTGCAGTAGGCACTAACTTATTGCCGTATAATATTCAAATTAAATAGTACACGTATATTTGTGCTCAGTTGTGTAACTAGTAAACTATTTTAACCTTTGATCGAGCGGGTTCTTTCATTGATATTTTCATTGCAGGTGCATCAATAATCTAGCCTAGTTCATTATTGGATACAGTTTTAGTCCGAATTATTGGCTTCCTTGTGAAGCCCCTTATGCAGCGTATGAAAGCAATATCAGACGGATAAATCATGTTGGTTATTATATACCGTTGAATACATAATATGTAGTTGATTTTTTTAGGCGGGGCACAAATCTTGTAAATATACAGCAACTGACAAGTATCACGCAAGGAAACGGTTTCAGATGTTTCCAATGAGACCAAGTACGGTAGTTGTATAATGGTGTTCCAAGATTTTAAAGACTTCTGTCATAGTTTCAATTCATTCATAGTCAGAGCTTATTACAATGCACTCTTGTATTTCCAACGTTCTTATAACCCAAAACAAGTAACAATACAGTTACCTTATATGCTCAAATACGCGATTATATCTTTTGTAAAAAAATGTATCAATTCAACTTTTATTATTTTTAAGCGAAGAAAAAAATATAACCTTTTTGTCCACATATGTGCTTGAGCATCAAATTTCTTCCTTGAATGTGCAATACTTATACAAATTTGTTACATGTTTACCTTAAATTTAATGCATATTCAAACGTGTATTTGAAACATTTCACCTAAAATCCTTGAAGATGTTTCCTTGGATGGCTATCGTAAAGCTTTTGCTTATATCTTGTATTTAGGTTGTTCGCGGTGGGGTTATTGAACTGACACACGGTTCATCAAAATTGCAGCTAGACAAACAGCTGCACTGTGCTTAGAAAAGCCGTGGAAAGTAAAAAGCTATTGTATATTTTAGATAAAATATTGTACAGAAACATGCAAGAAAGCCATTAATACAAAGAGCCAAGGGGCGCAATTTAAAATATTCATATTTAGGCACAAGTAAAACAATATTTATTGTAACATTTTCCCAGAAAGCAAGCGTAATGAAGGCAGTTGAATTACAATTGACTGATCATAGTCTAGTCAAATGTCTCTGATTACTTTTTTCGACCATATAAGAAAGAGGGTGTGTGCTTGGGGTATGGTAGGCATTTTATGTGATGTCTGCTTGTAATTCTTTTTTTCACAAAAGGCATGCTGGAAGAGTGAAGCCTTTTCGGTTATACATGTTTGATGAATTCAACTCATTAAAATTCAGTGTTATGGCCGAGCGTGTTTTGACTAACGAAGACGAACTCGGAACGTATCCAAATAAATGAAAACTCATAAGATTGTGTCTGATACGTTCTTTGCTGAGTGCTGATTGTGAAAATGGATTCTCATTGTAAATCTTTTTCAAAATGACACAACCGACCGCATGTATTTTTAAAATCCAAACACACGGATGATGATGAGTGTGGACACTCCCAATATATCGGACATTAACAAATTCAACTGTAGGCTTGCTTTTCACATTTCGGCAGTCACAAGGGCGGATAAATTAGGGTACAAAAGAACATACTGATTGTGTGATTTTGTTTATAAGTTGCAACACACAAACACTTGACTTTTATCAATTGGGAAGTACTTGTAGTTTAATAATCCTTTGCTATTTTATAATCATGTTCATGTGGAAACTGCCTCACTTGCATATATGTTATACTATATTACCATTGGTCCACAGTATTGAAGTATGTGATTTGAAATAAGCAGCTGCTGTCTATATGTTAACTGTTACCTTTCATAATCATATTAAATAACATTACTGGCAATACAATAAAATTAATAAAATGAAAAGAAATAAATGAAATTATGCATTTGATTACAGGTGAACAATATTTAATTATATTTTATTTAAATATGGTTTGGTAGATGATTTAATACAGTACGTGTTGATAACAATAAATTCGTGATAATAATTTTGTTGCTGTTGATTTGTTGTTAGTCTCACTTATAAAGCAACAGGTACATTCGTATATTGACCAATAAGCTTATGATGTGGGTCGTGATCGTAAATCTGAAATGTTGCTGATATTATTTTTTCCTTACCCCAATCTAGTTATGTTTAATATATTTATGCCATAAGCGATAGTTTAAGCCAGCTCTTTATTCGTAAGGCTGAAGAAAATACAATAAATTCATAAAATTCCATGAAATTAGCTCTACATTATTAAATTATTAATAATTAATTAATAATTATTAATAATTAATTAAAGTATTATTAAAAACAACTAGTATTTTATTTACATATGCAGGGGTTTCAGTTACTATGATTTAGACATGGGATCAATATAATGAAGTACAACAACTGGTTTCTTTATTGAATATTAAGCGAAGTAAACCCCCTATATTACCCCTTCTACTTTTGCAACAATATTCCGTCTTAAAACTAAATAAACTCTCTGCATATGTACAACATCAATAAAACAAAGTTGTATTAATAGAATACAAAGATTTTTACTATTGGGAAAATATCTCCTTTTTCTGCTCACCAGGAATTAACATATGCAGGTTTTGTCAAAACAATGTCATGCAATATTCGGATTCTTGCATAGGGGTTAGGCGAAAGCGTTGATGTCACATCTCTGTAAATTGAAACATGTAAACATATATGAAAGGTATGTTGTAAGGGAAGTGATTTGGTTATGTCCAATAATTTAAAATGAATTTTTACTTAGCTTCTCAAATGTCTTATTCTTCAGATGCCGTCACGTTTTTCGTTTCAAGAGATTTTTTAAATTTAAAATGCTTTTACAAAATGAACAAAAAATAAAATATTAAAATTAAAGTGTTTCCATTAAAACATTACTAAGGTTGCTATATCTTAAGCCTAGCTTCAACAATGTGTTTTGGTTAATTCATCCCAAAACAAATCACATTTTATTGTTTTACTCAATTACATATTGTTATGTAAAGCACTTAAATAGTTTATTACATGATAATGTGCAGACATTTATTACCCATGTTATTTAAACTAGACATCAAATAAGCTTTTGTCCGTTAATTAGGTAGCACCAGGTGTCATATTATGGCTTTGCTAGTTATGATTTATTAGTTAGATTTAGACGGATATGTGTGAATCCTATCGTGTATGTGTCGAAAGGAGTAAAGCCCCAGACAACAGGTAAGCATGAAACATTTAAGAAGGACAATAACCATGCATTTATCGTATCATTAGTTTTGGCTATTGTACACTGTACCTCCTTTCTAATTACCTATAAAGTTTCGTGTTGATACCTCTTTCATGTGTTAGCTTGAATATATAAATAATACGATTTTTATATAATCAACAACCACTTTTTCGGGAACGTTATATGGTAAGTATTAAGGAACTGTTAACAGATTTTCGATTTTTGAACAATGTCATAAAATGATTTAATGGTCAAATCTGTTATATTTGGAATAGTTTTGAATAATTATATTAACAACTTAAAAAGGATACATTTGTATGTGCCTGCCATAGGGGTAAAGACCCAGTACGTCTAATAAAAAAGCGAACGCGCTACCACTTAACCAAGCAACCTTTGAATTATATGGTAGTTGAAACGGTATATCGGTGATAACGTTTTTAAAGTTATCGATAAAAAGCGTTACAAACGTTTCATCATTTCCCCGATTTCCATTAACGAAAATCAACAAACAGACGTATGTTTTTATATTTTTCTTAGTCAGAAGTGCTATTTGATCATTTGAATATTAAGCATACGTTATTGTTTGATTTTATGAACATTTCTTTGAGAATTATCATTTTGCCAAATTGTGAACTAGTTCTATAGGGCCGTTCTAAACCAACATACAAATGTGTTTAACCAACTTGAAACAAAACTATACAAACTAGAGCTTTGAAGATCAAATCATGAAAATAAGAAAGTTAAGTTCATATCCACACGCCATAACAATGCCATGTACAGGAACACGCGTATTTGCTAACTATTTTAAATTATCTCATATAACATAACGTAATTTCGCCATACAGTGTAGACCGCTGTTACTGTAGGAGAGTTGGTTGATGCCAGACATTTACTTCTGTTTAGTGGAGTCAAGATCTGGTACCAGAGTAGGTTTCACTTTATTGCGGTAGGACTTACTTTCAGAACGTGTGGTTCCCGATCCTACTACCAAGCAAATGGTTCAGTTTGCTTTACTCATAATAAATCACTCAACCATTACAGGGATTTCGGATTGAGACATTTAAAAGATCATAAGATTCAGATGCATTTTGCTATTAAGCACAATAAAAATATGGAGAGTTATGTCACAGACAATATTTATTTTGTCAAAACATGAAAACACAGACATAACACTTAAAATTTAAGAATACGCAGTATATTCAGTATCTGTGAATGCCTCCTGTATTGTATATTCTGCTTTCACAGTATTGCTAGTCTAGACACCGAATTCGTTGCATCGTATACATGTCAAACTAGACAAGGTTATACATTTAGTTGCAAATTATGTTATAGCATTTTAATTATAAAGTCAAGTTTTGACTGCTGTTTTTGGACCTTATACGTGTACGCTATAAAAGATACTGACGGAGTGCAACTTCAAATGGCAAGATCAACGGTTAGTTATTAACTAGATGGGGTAATAGCAATCCGTAGCCATTGAGTACATGTCCCATGGGATGTCTGTGTTTTTAGCGCTAAACGGACAAGAATGGACATAGGAGATATATACGCAAGAATATGAGAAAATCACATGACTGATATGGAGCCGTTTATATAATATGTATGATGACCTTTAATCACAAATGAAAATTGTGACATGTGTAATGATGAATCTGAGAACGATCCATTGATCAATATCCTGGAAATGCGACACGTGTACATCACTGCTCAGAATCATTAAAAGGGGCATTTCGACGGTTAATACCATAAAATATTCATTTAAATAAGATTATATTTTAATAAGTGCTTATTAAATGGCTGCATAACACATATATATCGTTTTTAGTAACGCTCTATTACATATTTATTTATAAAATTATAACAAGTGCCCCCGGGAAAACTTTAAGATAATAGCATGGTTACTTTCGATAACGGGACTTTTGAGTAGTAAACTTTTCGTTGAAGCAGGCGATTTTTGTAGGCATGAGCTCGAAATCCATGCAAAGCTCGAACGAAACAAATATTTATTCTTTTTTTTTTAAATTTGTTAATATTACGCATCAATATAAGATAAGTATCTACCGGAAAAGATGGCATTTATAATGGTTAAAAATATGTCTATATTTCGGGGGAAATACTGTCGATATGCCTCGTTGAACCATGTTATTTTGAGTAGAAATATCAGACAGAACATAAAAAATACGACTTGTACATAGTACATCATCGGTCTTAACCATGTTATTATACACATATCAAAAGGTCATGTGAAGAGGAAGTGACAATACAATAATAAGGGATGTATCTACAATCTAACGCAATACATAACAGTAGTTTTTTAGTGGAGTAAATCGCATTGTTTTTACAAAATATTAATGTGACAGGGTGGCTATCATACTGTTAATATTTTTTTTTTAAACTGAAATGGAAAATTGATTTTCTTACGCATGTCATGTGGATATATCTCTATATCTAAGTGCCCAAATGCTTCTATGCGTTGAACATGTTTTACATATGAAATTTCATAAAATGATTGTATATATTGATGACATGTTCAATCGTTTTACTATAAAAACATATACAACATACAAAATCTATACAACATAAAACGACAAGATTATAGTTGTTCATAGACGATAGTTTATTAAATGACTGGGAGACAAAAAGACCAATAACATAGCGTTTTGAAACGTTGATGAAAATAATTAAGACATCGCAGTTATGTTACAGGAACATCTAGACTTGACACAACTGTGAATATTGGTAAGAGTGGAATCACAACAAACTTCTCACTAAATGGTCCTGCCTCAATGAAAGTCCGAAAATGAAATATATCGCATTTGCACGCAAACCTCTTCGGTCGAAATCAATGGCAATTGTCAGCAAAATTAATCCCAAAGGCGTTCAGCAGAAGTTATGTTTGCACATTTACACTTTCTTCAACAAAACAAATTCGGTTGCATGCTGAAGGAACGAAACGTTCGGTGATGTCGTAATTTAAAAAGTGTTGTGACATTATAAAATATTACAAACTATTAACTTATAGAATACGTTATTTCATTAAAAAATATTGCAAATATTTCTGTTAAAAAATAACAATATAAGTTAAACCGTGTTGACAATTGTTTTCATGTGTATACGTTCACAAGCAGTTGGCGACGGATTTAACCAAAAAAATAAAAGCGGTTTGCACACTAAATTATTTTTTTCTCTCATTTACACATTTAAACACATCTTACTCATGCAGAACAATATCTTGGTTGGATACAAAGTTTATGTATATCGTAATAACATCAACTAAATGTACAGACTTTTNGGATGTATCTACAATCTAACGCAATACATAACAGTAGTTTTTGAGGGGAGCAAATCGCATTGTTTATACTAATATATACTTTATATTAATGTGACAGGGTGGCTATCATACTGTTAATATTAAAAAAAAAATGAAATGTAAAATTGATTTTCTTACGCATGCCATGTGGATATATCTCTATATCTAAGTGCCCAAATGCTTCTATGCGTTGAACATGTTTTACATATGAAATTTCATATATAGAATAAAATGATTGTATATATTGATGACATGTTCAATCGTTATACTATAAAAACATATACAACATACAAAATCTATAAAACATAAAAAACGACAAGATAATAGTTGTTCATAGACGATAGTTTATTAAATGACTGGGAGACAAAAAGACCAATAACATAGCGTTTTGAAACGTGGATGAAAATAATTAAGACATCGCAGTTATGTCACAGGAACATCTAGACTTGACACAACTGTGAATATTGGTTAGGGTGGAATCACAACAAACTTCTCACTAAATGGTCCTGCCACAATGAAAGTCCGAAAATGAAATATATCGCATTTGCACACAAGCCTCTTCGGTCAAAATCAATGGCAAATGTCAGCAAAATTAATCCCAAAGGCGTTCAGCAGAAGTTATGTTTGCACAATTACACTTTCTTCAACAAAACAAATTCGGTTGCATGCTGAAGGAACGAAACGTTCGGTGATGTCGTAATTAAAAAAGTGTTGTGACATTATAAAATATTACAAACTATTTACTTATAGAGTACGTTATTTCATTAAAAAATATTGCAAATATTTCTGTTAAAAAAAAAAACAATATAAGTTAAACCGTGTTAACAATTGTTTTCATGTGTATACGTTCACAAGCAGTTAGCGACGGATTTAACCAAAAACATAAAAGCGTTTTGCACACTAAATTGATTGTTTTCTCTCATTTACACATTTAAACACATCTTACTCATGCAGAACAATATCTTGGTTGGATACAAAGTTTATGTATATCGTAATAACATCAACTAAATGTACAGACTTTTTAATTATTTCATAATATTTGCAATTTTTAGAAAGAAAAACGTTATAAAATATGCATTTATATTTGTTTTTAATACTTAAGGGCTGAAAGCATGTTTCACCAAAACCATATTAAAGATGTCGAAAGCGACGTTATTTTAATTATGTATGTCGTGCTTAGTAGTTACGGGAATAATGCAAAACCAACAATAGTACAAATCATTAATGCAATTGTGATCAAGTGTACAACTAAAAACTAATAACGTGACAGCAGCCTTAGAATAAATTGAAATACACAACCATATGGTACTAGAAAGTTTGTCTGAAAATGCGCCTATACCACACGCTCTTCTTAAACGTGCTTAATGCCTCCAAAACTAAACAGTGTTGATAAGGGTACCGGTAATAACACGAAGTTCAGTGTATATGTGTTAAAATATTACTTCTACATACAATTGATACAGCATAGCGCAATTTAAACAAATGAGATCGTATGCTTCACACGTGTGGGAACAAAAGAAATGATACAATGTAAGGTCCAACATATCAATAACAATGGTAAAGTGAAGGTATATTTATACCAAGAAATGTACCAGCAAATGTGTATTACATTCACTGGTATTGTATTAACATATGTATTTGAAAAAAGACAATTAATTTATATTGTCCATAAATCATTGTTTAGATCGTTGCAATTCAACTATGTTTCGTCACAAAATGGGGTTTGCGGCTTATTGATATGTGTACTTTGTATTGCGAATTACTTGTACTAAATTTGAGCCTTTGATCAAGCATGTTCTTTCATTAATATTTGCATTGCATTCACATCAAAGTCGTCCAAAACAATTGGGCGGCTTACTAGTCCATTATTGGGCATAGTTTTAGTATCAGACAGATTAATAATGTATGTTATTATCTACCATTGAAAATATAATATGTAGATGATTGTTCTAGCTGGGGCACACATCTTGTGAGTATACTGTAACTGACAAATATCACGCAATGAAACGGTTTCTGATGTCTCCAATGAGACCCAAGTATGGTAGTTGAGAATGGTGTGCGAAGATTTAAAAGACTGATGTCATCGTGTCAATTCATTCATAGTCAGAGCTTATTACAATACACTCTTGTATTTCCAACTTTCTTATAACCCAAAACAAGTAACAATACAGTTACCGTATATGCTCGAATACGCGCGTAAGGCTGTTGTAATATTTTTATCGATTCACCTGATATTATTATATCACGCAGAAAAAATACAACCTTTTGTGTACACATATGTTTTCGAACATTAATTTTATACATGTTCATTTTAAATGTAATGCATATTCCAAAGTGTATCGGACACATTTCAAATACAGTCATTGACGAGGAACAATTTCATTTCAATGGTTAGCTATCGTAAAGCCTTTGTTTATATCTTGTGTTTAAGATCTTCATGATGGGGTTATTGAAATGAGACTATTGCAGTTAGACAAACAGCTGCACTGTGGTTAGCGAAAACGTTCAGTACAAAACTAACGACTATTTTAGATAAAATATTGTCACGAAACATGCAAGAGAGCTATGAATGCGACGAACCAATTGCGCCATTTAAAATAGTTATGTTTAGGCACAAGTAAAATAATATGTATTGTAACATTTTGAAAAAAGGCAGGCGTAATAAAGACAGTTGAAGGATAAGTGTATGATCGACTGTTATAATGCAAATAAAGTTGTTAACCAAATGAATCACAACTAGTGATTTACACTTATATAACACTTGATGTTGTATTGTGTTGCTAAGGGTGTGTTGTCAATGTACATCATTTTTTTAAGAAGGGCAAGAGCAAAACTCAGTCAAACCTGTTCAACATCATGAATGTAGTACGAATAACGCAATTAACTTTCTGTCCCTATTTCAATCAGATATAGATATTGAATATAATAAGCTAAGAAAAAGTTCATTGAACACTTTGAATCAGGGGTAGGGAGAGTCGTAGAAAGACTTTCAGGACCAATTCCCAAGTAAAAAATTATAAGAAATGTGTCCGGGTCTGGAATCAAACTCCCGACTCGGATAAGTAGTCCAACGCTCTACCAACTGATTAAGATGGCCATGTCTTGACCTCGTTAATACAGACAACAAATTAAATACTATCAAACAATTCAATTATCACGTCATTGTTTATATATATTAAAAAAAAACATCAATGTTACATCATATTCAAGTCATAGCAAATGGAAATCAATAATGTATTATATCATACAGATTCGCATCCAGTTTTTATCCAACACATTCCATTCAAACATTATTTTTTGAAACCTTTTCATTTTTTTCAACTATGCACACATATATTTTACACATTTCTTAAAACATAAAGTATGTGAATTGATATTTAGATTGTGTTGTCGGTTGAACATTTTGGCCGGTTTATTTTCTCATAGAATGATTTTTTTGTCTGTTTCACTTAGTCTTACGTCACCCGCTCCATTGTTGAAAATATGATTCCAGTATAAGCTCTGTAAAATTTGCAATTTCATAAAATAATAACAACCATGTTATGAACAAGCACCTTTTCGTAAACCTTATTACAAAAAAAAAAGAAATGCCTGCCTTATGGGTCGAATCCGAGACTTCTAATAAGTAAAACAAGCGAACTGTCACTACAACACGCAAGCCTTTGTATTGTATGATATTTTAAACGTTATGTCGGTAATTTACGTTAATAAAATCGTAGATGAAAAGCGTTACCAACGTTTTTTTTTTATTATTTAACGATTTCGATTGAAGATAACCAATTAACGAACATATATTGTTTACATGTTTTTAGGAGTGTTATTTCGCTTATTTGAATATAATGCATACATTTTGTTTTCATTCTATGCGCATTTTCTTTGAAAATGAAAATAAATCACAGATGTAAATTGTAAATTTATAATGATGAATCTGAGAACGATGCATTGGTCAATATCCTGGAAAAGCGACCCGTGTACACAACTGTTCAGCATCATCGACAGTCGTAACAACATCGTTTGAATTCATCAATGCCTCTATCATTGAGAATACTTCATCGTGTTGTGAGTTGTTGATATTTTCAAAATCAGTTCACGAACAACAAAAACAGATATGCACCAGACAAATGTGCCGCAAGAAAACAATTTGAAATGTTGCACGATATCCTGTTTGACACGTGATAATTATTATGCAAAATGTCCTTATTATAATGAATATAAACGACCATTTTGGACTGCGAACATGTTCTTGCTTAACTCTACAGTAGCGAAATGCCCCGTACAATCACAATGCCCAACTCTGTTTTATTGAATTAACGTGTAATTGATGGCAATAACTTGCTATTTGCTTAACTTATTATTAACCCCATAGTTTGTTCGTTTACATAGATAACTTAAAGTATCGCATATTCACTATCGATATTGGGACTGTAGTGTAGTAAACGTTTCGTTGGAGCAGGCGATTTGTGTGGGCATGAGTTTGAATCTCACTAGAGGCACGAACGAAAACAATATATGTTTGGCATTACATGTATATACATTTGTTATATTATACCTCAATATAAGATAAATATGCACCGAAAAAAGCATTTGACATTTGTTCATAACTGTCTATATTTCAGGGGAAAAACTGTCGATATGACTCATTTTACCATGTTATTTGCAGAACGCTAAGAGTTTAGCTGTGTTGACACGATATTTTATGAAATGAATAGGAGACAAAAAAGCCATTAAACATGACATTTTTAAACGTGGATGCACATGAGAAAGACATCGCAGTCATGTTACAGGAAATCTAGACTTTACACAACTGTGAGAATATTGGTGAGGGTGGAATCACAACAAACTTCTCACTAAATGGTTCTGACTCAATGAAAATTCAAAATTATAATTATATAGGTCACAGTATACTAAATGTTTTTCCGATATAATTCAATGTAAAAGCGACAACTTTAAGCGAAAATAAATGCAACATTTTGCACATAGAGACCCCCATAACCATACCTCTTCTTAAAGGGCATTCTAAGCTGAATCGATTTAAGCAATAAAAAGATATGTCATGTTCAAACCAAAAATGAGTTTGGCACAAATCAAAATCGACTGTTTTTGCACCTACTTATTTTCGGCCGTTTTCGAGTTGATTGTAACCTTTTTCAGTGCCTTTTTTAACTTAAATCTCTAACTTTATCATATTTGAGGGATTAAGTAGTGAACACCTATGCTTACCCCATCAATATCACCAAACGATTAAACCAGAACAACAGTCTAAAGAGTAAAACATGCTTTCGAGTAAAATATGATGTTTTTTTAGAGAGTATATACCTTCATGACTCAATTATTTAGTATATTGTAACCTATAGCACATTTGCACGCAACCTTTTTCGGTCTAAATCATTGGCAAATGTCGGTAAAAATAATCCCAAAAACATTCAGCAGAAGTTTATTTTTTGGCACACTTCAGATAACAAAACAACATCGGTAAAATGCTGGCAGAACGGAACGTTCGGCGATGTCGTAATTTAAAAAGCGTTGTGAAAAATACAACAAACTATAATCTTATTTCTTTAAGTTCTTTACTTTTACTTCCATTGGATAATATTTCATATTCAGTCAATTTAAATATAGACATCTGTCTTCAGTGCAGTGCGATGTCTTTGTTTTACAGCCTTGTGGTTCATTATACATGGTAAAATATTCAAAATATAAGCCACGTCATATTCATATGGCATAACATAAAAGGACATTCATTGTGAGAAAAGTCGCATATTACAAGTATCGCATGACAAAAACAATGGAAATGTTGACGTTACGTCTATATAATATCATGTGTCTCTTCAACCATATGATTTATTAAAGTCTACATATCCAATTGTAGAAATTGGTCAATATGGAGTGTGCGTATAAACAATTATTTTTCGACTGATCACCAATTATAAGATCGTGTTCAGTTCGGTATTCGAAGACCAGAGCATATGCAGGCATAAACATATATTGTCTTAAACCTTTAGTAAGACTTGGTGTTAGGGTGTGAATATAAAATAAATTGATCCTGGGAGAAGTTTCAGTTTTCTTAAATATTCTACAAAATGTATTCTACAACTGCATGTAGTATATATATGATTGAGCAGTCGGTGTTTTGAGTTGAAACAGAATCTAAACAAATAACTCAATTTTCTTAAAAGGTATCCCTCGTATATCTAAACGTATATAATAGTGTGCCCCAAAGTATGCCAAAAATATATATAATTATCTCTGGAAAATCACTTGTGATAACGAATCAAAAACAATAGTTTTTATTCATTTATAAATGGTGGTTCAAGGACCAATTTCGTGAATGTGAAAAATGGCAGGCAGGCCTGTCGTTGATGCCGTTTCATGTCCAATTGTGGATGACGAAAACCATACAACCAATGTGCCTTCTGTAATATATAAACAACATTAACGTAGACGCTGTGATTGATGACTGGGTCTGTTTTGTATGGAAATCATTAATTCATGCTATTCTCAGAAATATTTTACTGCATTGTTTTGTTAGAAAATTTACCGTTTTCAATATAATTTCAATCTTATATCCGTCCCTGTGCATGTGCATACTAACTATTTATTTGGTTATTGAACATTAGATATGCATCTTCTTTCTTTGCAGTATGACGGCCGCCAGTTCTAATCCGTATAACTATCTTATAAAATTTTCAGCTGCTATTAAATGCATAAAAAACCCAGGGATTGTAATTCATTTTTCGGAATATGATGATTTGGAGTCTTTTCGAACGCGATCGGCGGGTCCGAGACGTTGCTGTCCGCGCGGTCGGCATAATTCATTATTGCAGCTATTACGGATGTATGTTTTGGGCGTTTAAGCGAAGAATACGCAGCGCATGGTGGGCACATGGGGCATTTTAGCAACTTAACGCGGATTTAACGATTGTGCGAAATGTAAAAATGCACAATCCGTCAATACGACTGAAGATGGGGTTTCTGACATGACAAAAACTGTCAAGGACACCGATAAAGGGAATGCTTTGATGACGTTAGTTGAGAAACAAACGATACTCCGTTTTAATTTAGGCGTACCGTTAAGACATTCGTAGTGGTAGCGCACAAACGACATCAGCTAGTTACATCTGTTGGTATATGTTGATTTGTATTGGAATTGGAATACTTGAGAATCTCTAGGTCACACATTACCCGAGGTTTGATCACCAGTATATGATCTTAAGACTTTCAAGCTTTCTAAATCCATTGAAATCTTCTCTGGGTTGGCCTTGAAAGGCGCCTTGACTAAATGAAGTTCGGTTAGTTCGTGCAAGTGGTTCATAGCTCGAGTCCTTATTTCTAACCAGTTCATATCCAGTAACGAGGTGCGAAGAGTGTTTCCAATATGTGCGATGATCACATCAGTCTAATAAGCCACGTGAGTGACAAGCATGTTCAGTGGGTTGAGGTTTGCAATTTCTAGAAGAACCCTGCACAACGATGTCAGTCAGTGTTCTTAGAGATCTCAAATCACTGCTTGGTTTCCTAATCCAGCGAAAGCGTTAACGTCAATCGACGTTTTCTCATTTTGCTTTAACTTAATTGTTGTTTCAGTGATATTAGACATGAGGATGTTTACATTGTTGTTTAGCATGTTGGTACGACGCAAAGTTAAAAACAGGTATCTTGTTGAGCCATTCGAGTGCGCAGTTGATCTTCACCCCATAGCAACGGCACAGGATTGTCACTGGGCACGGGTAATTGAAAATGAAACCAAGTCAAAGGTAACGAATAATCCGTAGAAGTATTGCAACTGATATATTGTGTTTACATCAAGCAGATGGATGTGTGAAAGCGTTTTTCTAGCACATCTAGAATTTAAACCAAATGCAAAACCAAGAAAAAAAACATACAAAATACCATGCACTCAGATATTCATGTATTAACAGTTGAACGGAAGTACGACATGCTAAAACAAAGAGATGTTCTTTTGACAAAATAATAATTGGTTGTTACAGAAATCATTATTTATTTGATTAAATTTATTATGTCAATCTTCTTACGATCAAATAAATGGGGTTAAGATCGCCGTGGCGTAGTGGATATGGTGTCCGCCTAGCGATCGGAAGGTCATGGGTTCGAATCCCACTGGGAGCGTTCCTTTGATCTCCCTCAAAGACACCAAGTACTGGTTATAGTCCCAGGAAACGGACTCGAGAGCGTTTATATAAGCCTACGGCTTTCGATGCAATCGAGCTAAAATAAATAGGTTTAAACTAAACTAAATGGGGTTACTTTTATCTGATAACATGCGAACGTGTACGCAATACATAAGAATTTGCTATCTTTTAAAGTATAAATAAGTACAATTGGTTTAATATTTTTCCGTGTATAAGTGGTTAGAGACGGATTTGACCAAAACACGTTTGCGCAAACGAGATTGATTCTTTTATTTGCTTCCTCTCATTTACACATTTACCTACATCTTACTTATGCAGAACAATATCTAGGTTGTATTTAAGGTTTTTGAATATCGTAATAACATCAACTAATGTTTCAGATTTTTGTACTATTTCATAATATTTGCCATTGTCCGCAAGACAAACCTTAGTAAATAATTCATAATTTATTCAACACTATAAAGCTGGAAGTATGTTATTACATAGCCATTATGTCTAGGATGGTTAAGTCTACGTTATTTTATGATGCATTCCATGCTATTTAACGACGGAAATAATGCAAACCCATCAACGGTGCCTACCATAATTCAATTCTGATCAATTTTACAACCCCAAAACCAATAACGCGACTTCAGACTAATAATCATTTTGAATAAACAACAAGACGGTGCTAAAAGGCTTGTCTGAACACGTGACTAAATTATATCTTTGCCCTACCACTCACTCGTCTTAATCGTGTTTTATGCCTCTAAGACTAAGCTCTAAGACTTAGCAGTGGCGACAAACGTACTTGAAAGAACACTAAAATGTGCGTACTTGTATATCTAAGCATTATATGGGAAAAGATTATTTGTATACACACTGTGTACAATGTAGCCCGATTTCAATGAATGGGATATATGTTTGACACTTGTGTGAAAAATATGATTAATAAAATATAACGTCCAATATAGCAATGCCAATGGTAAATTTATGGTACATTTATACCTAGAAATGTACACGCAAATGTGTATTACATGCTCTGGTATTTCATTAACATATGTATCTGAAATAACACAATTAATTGTAGTTGTCTATATATTACAGTGTAGATTGTTCCAATTCAACTATGCTTCGTCACAAGTTGGGGTTATTTTTATCTTGTATTTTGAATTAGTAAATTACACAGATTTTCATAGATTCAAAATAATAATATGTTAGTTTTGTTTAGTTAAAAGCTTTAAAGAAATAAGTTACTGTTGAGACTAGAAATTATTTATATGTGCCTTTGCTGGTTACTTGTTCATAAGTAAAACAAATAAATGCATGAGTGCTTGCAGTAGGCACAAACTTATTGCCGTATAATATTCAAATTAAATAGTACACGTATATTTGTGCTCAGTTGTGTAACTAGTAAACAATTTTAACCTTTGATTAAGCGTGTTCTTTCATTGATATTTTCATTGCAGTCGCATCAACGTGGTCGACAATAATCAAGCCTAGTCCATTATTGGATACAGTTTTAGTCCAAATTATTGGCTTCCTTGTGAAGTCCCATAAGCAGCGATTCAAAGCAATATCAGACAGATAAATCATGTTGGTTGTTATATACCATTGAAAACATAATATGTAGATGATTGTTCTAGCTGGGACAAATCTTGTAAATATACAGCAACTGACAACTATCACGCAAGGAAACGGTTTCAAATGTCTCCAATGAGACCAAGTATGGTAGTTGTAGAATGGTGTTCCACGATTTTAAAGACTGTTGTCATCGTGTCAATTCATTCCTAGTCAGAGCTCATTACAATGCGTTGTATTCCAACGTTCTTATAACCCAAACAAGTAACAATACAGTTACCTTATATGCTCAAATACGCGATTATAGCTTTTGTAAAACAAGTATCAATTCAACTTGTTTTATTATTATTCAACGCATATATGTACACATATGTGCTTGAGCATCAAATTTCTTCCTTGAATGTTCAATACTTACACAAATTTGTTACATGTTTACTAAATAAATTCAATGCATTTTCAAAAGTGTATTTGAAACATTTCACCTAAAGTCCTTGAAGATGTTTCCTTTGTTGGCTATCGTACAGCTTTTGCTTATATCTTGTATTTAGGTTGTTCGCGGTGGGGTTATTGAACTCAGACACTGTTCATCAAAATTGCAGCTAGACAAACAGCTGCACTGTGCTTAGCAAAGTCGTGGAGTACATAGCTATTGTATATTTTCGATGAAATATTGTAAAGTTACATGCAAGAAAGCCATTAATACAAAGAGCAAAGGGGCGCCATTTAAAGTATTTATATTTAGGCACAAGTTAAACAATATTTGTTGTAACAATTTTCCAGAAAGGCACGCGTAATGAAGGCAGTTGAATAATAATTGAATGATCGACTGTTAAGGCACGTACAGAAGTGAACAAAATTAATCACACCTACTGATTTATTGATATATAACACTCGACGTTATTTTTGTTGCGAATGGTTTGTTGCCAAATACTGTACCTACATTCTTTTAAGTAGGGAACCAGCAAACTTCAGTCATACTTATTCACCATCGTGAATTTAGTATGAATAACGCAATTAACGTTTTGTCCGTATTTCAATAAGCTATATATGTACCATAATAATGCAAGCAAATGTTCTTTGAAAATCCTATACGCGTCTGAATAGTTATTGGAGTGCAAACATTTTTAGCTTTCGACCATCTGACTTTGAAAAAGGGCTTTATCATTTTGACATATCATGCTGATTTTTTGTTTTAATGCAAATAAACGAAAAGCAGAATCATAATCTAGTCAAATGTCACTTATTACTTTTTTTAGACAATATTCGAACGGAAGTGTGTGATTGGGGTATGGTAGGCATTTTATGTAATGTCTGCTTGTAATTCTTTCTCCACAAAAGGCGTGCTGGAAGAGTGAAGCCTTTTCGGTTATACATGTTTGATGAATTCAACTCATTGAAATGCAGTGTAATGGCCGAGCGTGTTTTGACTAACGAAGACGAACTCGGAACGTATCCAAATACATGAAAACTCATAAGATTGTGTCTGATACGTTCTTTGCTGAGTGCTGATTGTAAAATGGATTCTCATTGTAAAACTTGTTCCAAATGAAACAACCGACCGCCGGTATGTTTCAGATCCAAACACTCTGATGATGGTGACTGTGGACACGCCCAATATATCGGACATTAACCAATTCAACTGTGGGCATGCTTTTTACATTTTGGCAGTCACAAGGGCGGGAAGATTATGGTACAAAAGAACATACTGAGTGTGTGAATTTATTTAGGAGTTGGAACACACAAAAACTTGACTTTTATCATTTGGGATGTACATGTAGTTTAATAATCCGTTGTTATTTTATCATCTAATATGTGGAAACTGCCTCACTTACATATCTGTTATACCGTATTATCATTGGTTAACAGTATTGAAGTATGTGATTTGAAATAAGCAGCTGCTGTCTAAATGTTAACTTCTACCTTTCATTATCATATTAGTTGGTTGATGCCAGACATTTACTTCTGTATAGAAAAGTAAAGATTTTTTACCAGATTAGGTTTCACTTTATTGTGGTAGGACTTACTTTCAGTACTTGTGGTTCCCGATCCTACTACCAAGCAAATGGTAAAGTTTGCTTTACTCATAATTTATCACTCAGCCAATACAGGATATAGGTTTGAGAAATTCAACAGATCATGTGATTCAGATGCATTTTGCTATTAAGCACAATGAAAATATGGAGAATTATGTCAAAGACAATATTTATTTTGTCAAAACATATAAACACAGACATAACACTTAAAATTTAAGAATACGCAGTATATTCAGTATCTGTGAATGCCTCTTGTATTTTATATTCTGCTTTAACAGCATTGCTAGTCTAGACACCGAATTCGTTGCATCGTATACATGTCAAACTAGACAAGGTTATACATTTAGTTGCAAATTATGTTATAACATTTTAATAATAAAGTCAAGTTTGTGACTGCTATTTAAGAACTTTTTACGTGTACGCTGTAAACGATACTGACGGAGTGCAACTTTAAACGGCAAGATCAACCGTTAGTTATTAACTAGAAGGGGTTATAGCAATCCGTAGCCATTTAGCACATTTCCCTAGGGATGTCTGTGTTTGAGCGCTAAACGGACAAGAATGGACATAGGAGATATATACGCAAGTAATATGAGAAAATCACATGACTGATATGGAGCCGTTTATATCATATGTATGATGACCTTTTATCACAAATGTAAATTGTGACATGTGTAATGATGAATCTGAGAACGATCCATTGATCATTATCCTGGAAATGCGACCCGTGTACATCATTGCTCAGAATCATAAAAAGGGGCATTTCGACGGTAAATACCATAAAATATTCATTTAAATAAGATTATATTTTAATAAGGTTTTAAGTAACCTTCAATAACATATTTATTTATTTATTTATTACAAGTGCCCCCGGGAGAAATTGAAGATAAAGGCATTGTCACTATCGATAACGGGACTTTTGAGTAACAAACGTTTCGTTGAAGCAGGCGATTTTTGTAGACATGAGCTCGAAATCCACGAACGGCGCGAAAGAAACAAATATGTATTTGTCATTTTGTACATTTGTTTATATTACTCATCAATATAAGATACATATCTACCGGAAAAGATGGCATTTATAATGATTTTATATATGTCTATATTTCGGGGAAATAATGTCGATATGCCATGTTGTACCATGTAATTTTCAGTAGAAATATCAGAACAGAACATAAAAAAGTACGACTTGTACATAGTAAATCGTCGGTCTTAACCATGTAATAATACACATATCAAAAGGTCATGTGAAGATGAAGTGATCATACAATAATGAGGAGTGAACCTAAAATCTAACGTAATACATAACAGCAGTTGTTGTTTTTTTGGGTGGGATCGCATTTTTACAAAATATTTATGTGACAGGGTGGCTGTCATACTGTTTATATTTATGGATATAAACTGAAATGGAAAATTGATTATCGTACGCATGCCATGTGGATATATCTCTATATCTAAGTGCCGAAAAGCAAACAATATGGATTGCTTCCTTCTATGCGTTGAACATGTTTTACATATGAAATTTCCTATCTAGAATAAAATGATTATATAAATTGATAACATGTACAATCGTAACACTGTAAAAACATATACAACATACAACATCTATACAACATAAAACGACAAGATAATATTTGTTTATAGACGATAGTTTATTAAATGACTGGGAGACAAAAAAGACCTTATACATAACGTTTTGAAACGTGGATGAAAATAAGAAAGCCATCGCAGTTATGTCACAGGAAAATCTAGACTTGACACAACTGAGAATATTGGTTAGGGTGGAATCACAAAAAACTTCTCACTTAATGGTCCTGACTCAATGAAAGCCGAAAATGAAATATATCGCATTTGCACGCAAGCTTCTTCGGTCTAAATCAATAGCAATTGTCAGCAAAATTAATCCCATAGGCGTTCAGCAGAAGTTATTTTTGCACAATCACGCTTCCGTTAACAAAATAAAATCGGTTACATGCTGAACGGAAAGTTCGGCGATATCCTAATTTAAAAAAAAGTGCTGTCCCATTTTAAAATACAACAAACTATAAATGTATAGAGTATGTTATTTCAGTAATTAATGCTGCAAGTAAATACCAGTATAAAATAAACCGTGTTTTGAAGGATATTTGGCGTGGACACATACTGTACATATTGAAGTTTCTAGGACAGAGCTTAGAGCCTTTAGTGCTTCCATTGGATAATATTTCATATTCAGTCAATTTAAATATAGACATATGTCTTCAGGATAATGCGTTGTCTTTGCGTGCTAGCCTTATGGTTTATTATAAATGGTAAAATATTCAAAATATAATGCCACGTCATGTTCATAACATAAAAGTACATTCATTGTGCGAAAGTCGCATATTACAAGTATCGCAAGACAAAAACCATTGAAATGGAGACGTTTCGTCTATATAGTATCATGTGTCTCTTCAATCATATGATGAATTTAAGTCTACCTATGTATTTTTAGAAATTTACTAATATGGAACGGACGTTTATACAAGTATTTTACGACTGATCCAAAATTTTAAAAGGTGTTAAGATCGTCATTTGAAGACCAGACTATATCTCCATAAACATATCCTCAAACCTCCAATAAGACTTGGTGTTTGTATGACAATAAAAAGAAATTGATGCGGTGAGAAGTTTCGGTTTTCTTTTATATCCTCCAAAAATAGCAGTTCGGCAGCGATTTATTCTGTTCGACAGGTTCGATCAAGTATTAAATGATGAACGCATGGACATCAACCACAAACAGTTTCAAACATGATAAAACAATACTGTACTTAAATCGACAAGAATAAGATCTAAATTTCCGAGAACAAACGTTTATGAACAAGATTCTTATTCTTGAATGCTCTATATTAATAAGAACGTCACGTGTATATCCTTTTATATTCGAGAGGATGTGAAACCACAACAACTGCATGTCTATATATACAATTGATAAGTCGAGTTTTGAGTTGAAACAGAATTCAAACAAAGATCTCAACTTCCTTTAAAGGGATCAAGCGTATGTCTAATCAATTACATATATAATATAAATTAGTATGGAGTATGCTAATAAATATAAACAATTATTTAAGGAAAATCACTTGTGATTACGAATAAATTACGATACGTTTTATTCATTTATAAATGGTGGTTCAAAGACCAATTTCGTGAATGTGAAAAATGGCAGACAGACCTGGCATTGATGCCGTTTCATGTCGAATTGTGAATGACGAAAACCATACAACCAATGTACCCTCTGTAATATATGGACAGTGTCTCAATAACATTAACGTAGACACTGTGATTGATGACTTTATCGGTCTTGCATGGAAAGCATACATTCAATCAATTATCTAAAGTATGTCACTGTATTATTTTGTTTTAAAATATACCGTTTTCAATAAAACTAGAATCTTATATTAGTACCTTCGTATGTGCGATATAACAATTTATTTGATTATTTAACGTCATATATGCTTTTGTTTTCTTTGCAGTCTTAAGGCCGCCAGTTCTTACCCCTATAATTGCCCATATCGTTTTTTCGATGCTATAAAATGCATTAAAAAGGCTGGGCTTGTGACTCATTATTCGGAATGTGATGATTTGGAATCTTTGCGATCTTTATATTAAAGGGGCCGTCCAACAGATTTTGGAATGTATTGAAGCTTGTCGTTAAATGCTTGAAATGCTTTATATTGATAAATGTAAACATTTGAACTAAAAATCTCCAGTAAAAAATAACAAACAAGAATACAATTTTAAAAAAGGGAAAAAAAAGTAACCCTCAACAGGGCTCGAACCACTGACCCCTGGATTCCTGAAGTCCTGGAGTAAAAAGCTACCCGTTTAGACCACTCGACCATCCACGCTCATGTTTGTAGCCGATGTATTTTTTAGCTATATAAGCAATCCTGGTAGTTTCCCAAAATATGCGCACAAACGAACATCAGCTCGTAGCAAATTCTTATATCTTACTGCTGCCATCAACGCAAACATTCCTTCAAAAATGAAAACAATTAAAAATTCAACACCATGGATCACAAGGAAAATAAAATCGGTAATAAAGAAGAAAGCACGCCTCTTTTAAAAAAAAACTGGAACCTCCAAAAAAATGGAAAAACTTTAGAAAATTCCAAAAAGAATGTAAGAAAAGAATCCGACAGGCAGAATGGGCGCCAACAATACAAATCCATTCTGGTCATACGTCAAATTAAAGAAACAGGATAACATTGGTATTCCACCTCTGCGCTCAAATGGTCACCTTGTCACCGACTCCAAAGGCAGAGCTGAAATCTTGTGAAATCCCTACACTTGTGATCTGTCAAGAAGGCGTACACAAACTACTTAAGAACCTTAAGGTCATCAGAGCCTGTAGGCCCTGATGAAGTACCCAACAAATGCCTCCAGACCTGTGCTACGGAGCTAGCCCCAGTAATAACCGCTATCTTCCAGCAATCAATCAACACTGGAGAACTGCCGAAAGGTTGGAGAGATGCCAACATAGCACCAGTTTACAAGAAGGGTGACCGTCACGCAGCCGAAAAATACCGCCCTGTTCCAGTGTCACCTCCAAACTTCTCGAACATGTCATCTGCCACCACATCCTAAAAGATTCTTGAGAAACACAAAGTTGTCACCTCCCTGAATAACTGTTTTCGCTCTGGATATTCCTGTGAAACTCAACTAGTTGTTACAACCCACGATTTACTTAAATTGTATGACCAAAACAAACAAGTCGATACCATCATTCTGGACTTCAGTAAGGCCTTCGACCCGGTCCCACACCACCGCTTGCTACTGAAACTTGAGAACTGCGGAAACCGAGGTAACCTCCTCTCCTGGATCTCAAACTTCCTCACCCGCCGAGAAATGTGTGTGGTGTTGACGGGAAGATCACATCAAGTACCAGTGGGTCCGGAGTTCCTCAAGGGACAGTGTTAGGACCGTTGTTATGTGTGTGTCACATTAACGACCTGCCAGAAAGGGTGAAGTCATAGATCCGACTTTTTGCAGACGACTGTCTCCTTTACGATCTATAAACTCATTTAAAGAAAATTCTACAATACGACCTAAATAACCTTCAGAAATGGGCCAACGAATGGGGGATCTAATTCAGCAAAAAGAAATGTTACCTTCTAAGTTCCAAACACAAATCTAGCTTTTTCCATAATATTAACAAAGAGATCCTCAAAAGAGAACAAGAAAATCCCTATCTTGGTATTACCTTATCTAAAGATATGTAATGGAAAATCTATATCACCAATATAACAAAGCGAGCAAACTCTACTCTTGGATTCCTCAGAAGAAACCTCAGTCACTGCCCTTTAGACTGCCGCAAAAAATGCCTTCTTGTCCGTTCAAAGTTAGAATATGCCAGTGTTGTATGAGACCCATTCCACCAAACAAACATTGACCGCCTAGAGTGTGTCCAGCGATCAGCCACAAGGTTCATCACCAGAGACTTCTGCTCAAGACAGCCTGGTTGTGTCACCTTGTGACGCTCCTGTTCAAGGTGGTGAAGGGGCACGTACCGACCATTTCCATTGAACGCTACCTTAAGCCACTGAGGTTTAAACGTACCATAAGGGCTGAACAATACGAGGACTTTATCCATCAAAACATAGTGTGTAACCTTGTGAACAATAATTCCAAGTGCTTCGAAACAATTCCAGTAAAATCTGTCATCCTTAAAAATCCAGTCTTTGTTTAAACTGTGATTGATTGGAACAAACTAAGTGATGACATTGTGAACTCTTCAACAATATATATTTTCAAAGACAGTATATCAAAACATCAATAGTGTAACAATCGCGCACTCCACCACCGTCGAGTAAAAGCAAGAATTGGTTTCTTCGACGTACCCATCCAGATCCAGAGAATGTTGCTACGAAATGATATTTCTTTCATTGTTTAGCAATATATAACTTAATTACATTATCAAACAATTTTGTAAAATGATGAGCTTAAGTTTTACCTAAATTACTTGGATATCATTGTAATATCGCATTCTTGACTAACCAAATCCACGTGTGCACAATTGTGTTGTTTGGTTTCCCTGATTCGCTTTAAAGAAGTATGTCTTTACTGGAACAGTATACAAGTATAAGTCGACTGCATTATTTCCCTACGGCGCCCTCACTGCAAGTGATTATCCAAAGATCGCCAAATTATTAAGAATATGCAACATGCTTTATGTCGAGATTTTTGCAAATACTTTTAACGATTGCAGCTTGTTACCGTGCATAAATTTGCAACAACTACTTTAACGTAGAATCAACAAATACCGTCGATAGGTAGTGGGTTGTAACCTAGTTAATCGCTTAAATTCTTGAATCATGAATCAGGTAGGACTGCGAAATGTAAACAGTACGATATAATAATGAATTCCGTCTGTGATTTAAGCGTGTCGTGCAATTGACTGTTCACTGCCTCATATCTGTAAGTTTCTTATAAAAGGTTGTTTTGCTGATTTTGTTAATTCACGAAAACTGCTCTTAAAACTGATGTTTTGTTAATTGAATTAATTTCGGACTGTTTTAGTTCGGATATTCGTGATGTAATATCCTTGGCCATGAGTTGTTTCAATTAAATAGTTATATGATTAAATGAGATTTGTCGCAACATTGCAATTGTGAATTATGGCATGCAGGGGACAAAAATATTGTATAAATTAAATTATGATTATTAATTAATTAAATGATGTAATAGTGCTGCAGGGCGAGCGCGTTACATTTTTTACTCGTCCTGCAAACATATTCACTCGTCCTTCAAATGTGTAAAATAGCGATTGCAAGGGCCTGATATGACTTAAAAGTCTCTGAAAAGTCAATACACTACTGCCTCTATATTGTGTAAAGTGTGAGAAAATTAGACATCATATACAACATCACATCATTATACCTCAAGGAAAGCATGGGCTTTAATATTTGTTTGCTGAATAAAAACTCTGTTGTGCCAAGAACCCTAAGATCTTAACTTTTGGAAATAAAATTTGGTAGTGCATGTGAAAGCTTGTTCTTGTTATAAAAAAAGTCATTAAGGCTGTATCTACAGCGCTATATTCATTGAGATAGTCAGTATTGATTTGTGAAATGTTATATATTGTATACAATTTCACTTAGATATGGCGTGTAGTCAGCTGCCTAAGCACTGTTTGGCTGATATGATTACCAAGAAGAATGTGATTGACAGCTGGCATCATGTCTTCGATGTTGGGCAAGTGGGTTATTGTTTTTCACACTACACAGGCGCATTATGATGTACAATGAAGGCACAAACACCTGGACCAAACTGGATTTGGTTATGAATTTCTTATTACTGTAATTACTCTAGGTTTTCTAAGAGGTCCTCTTGGCGAAGTGGATATGGTGTCCGCCTAGCGATCGGAAGGTCACGGGTTCAATCCCCACTGTGGGAGCGTTTTTTAGATCTCCCACATGATATACTCCAAGTACTGGTTCTAGTCCCAGGTAACGGATTCAAGAGTGTTTTAAACAAGCCTTAGGCTTTCGATGCAATCGAGCTAAAATAAATAGGTTTAATCTGAAACTAAATTTTCCGACACCCCTGGATTTTGCCAAAATATTTATTTTTTGTGACTCTTAATTTTTGGACATAATTAATGACTCTAAACTTGCAGACAGTTTGTTTCCAATGCTATTGTACCAGAATTCTGCCATGTTGCGTTTATCTGGTGACACTTTGCTAATGGTTTTTACAAGGGGATTAAGGTCATGAAACCTGGCAAACGAATGCCTTAAGGCAATGGAACGTTCAATTTGCGTTATTGGGTAAACAAATACCAATACCGGTAATGAACAATGGTTTCACCAAACAGCTTAAAGTGAAACATGTATAAAAGTAATTAATTCTATTTTTTACATTGAACTTCATAGTATTTTACAAGCACATGCTATTATTTGTTGACACTATAGACATTGCATACCCGTATCCAATCATCAATTCAATATTTTTAAAGTGTCTCTAAATTTGTCAACACCTGTATTTGTTGTCTCTAACTCTTCCGACACCTGTATTTTTTTTATATTTTTTGTATCTAAATTTTCACACTCGCATTTTGTTTGTTTTTTTAAGTGTCCAAAAACTTAGAGTAATTACTCTATACAGAAAATTAATTTGCCTGAAAAAAAGGTTAAATTCTACTTATGAAATAGAAAAGTAATTTAACTCAATGAAAATAGTCGAATTGCTCAGAAAATCCATGTTTTTTAACATCGGATTTTACACTTGTCCTGACGGACGACAGCTTTTGGGAAATTCACTTGTCCTTTCAAGATATAACTGGTCAATACCAGGGGACAAGCAGAATTTTTGTCCCCTGGCATGTCTTCATTAGATCAATATGACTGCTTTTACTATTAGATGATTAATTTACAGGTAAGTGAAATGTTGATGCTTTTTAAAAGATTTGCATCTGCTTGTTTGATATTTGCAATTTTATTTTCTGAATGTCATTCGTATAAATGTATTTATTTTGTTCCAGATGCTAGAAAACAACATTGGCCTGGGATTGTAATTAATAAACAGATTTTAAACCATAATCTTAAAAAAAAAATCAAAAATGAATTATTTTAAATTCACTTTACTTGGCTGTGTTGTCTTGTTATTATTGATTTGTTTTAATCAAATGCGAAACCAATGGCTGGGTATCATGTTATGCCTCAAGGTTTCAGACTTTGGTGCTCTAGAATATATGAAAATCACAGAAAACAACAATGCACAAACACATGAATATAATAATATGGTGAAATCATATAAACTTTTGAGTCACAACATTCAACATTTAGCCAAAAGTCAAGCAGGCAAACACCTTAAACATAAAACCAATAGACAAACAATTAAGAATAAGAATGCTTACAAGAGTGGAACACCTGCATGCTCCATACCTGATCCATCAGCTCAATTTGACTGTCATCCTGAAGTTAATGCAACTAGAATAAAATGTGAAGCAAGAGGATGTTGCTGGCTGGAGACAGATTACAGACAAAAACCGTCAGTGGATATTGCAGCCCCCATTGGTCAAGCCCCAGTAGATGTCCCTGTCTGCTTTTATCCGAACGATTACAATGACTATATTATTACCAAGAAAGTTAATACACATCTTGGATTTAAGATGCTGCTTTCTTCAACAATGTCTTCATACTATCCTGGAACTGTCCATAAACTGAGCGTTGATATCAGCTTTGAAACAACTAAACGACTTCATGTCAAGGTTTTAACAAAATCCTATCTCATTTTTTTTGTTCTTTAATAAAATAGTCATTCTTCTAGCTTCAGTCAGAACTTTTGTTTTCAGCAAGCAAACATTCATACTTTAATACAAAATTTGGTAATGCTAGTTATTTGTGGTTGTATAATTTTAATACTGCTGAATGACTCATTCTTGTAGAATTAAATAAATTCAGGCTGTCAAGCAGTCATACTTTTTCCTAATTTTTCCTAATTTTTCATCAGGACCCTACTTTTTCCTATTTTTTTACCAAATCTTCCTACTATTCCTACTTGTTCATGTTCAATGGAGAAAAAAATAATGGTTTAAAGAGTTTATTTAGTAAACTTGCAGGATGAATGAATCTATGGCATGACTGTATCCCTGTTAAGATGCATTCATCTAGATGAGACCTGACAACCCATGCTGACTGTCTGCTTGCACCTCTTCAGGTAAGCATAGATATTTATTTCTTATGTAACTTTTGAAATTATTGACACAAGTTTTTTCTAAAGTAACAATAGTGCCTTGTTAACATCCTTAGCATTTGTACACTGCAGACTTCACTACCTTACACAGTTCCCAGTGATGCAAGAGCTGAGGGAACCCATTGTTTATTCCAGTTTTATTTTGTTTCCATGGACAACAATTTGACCAAACCTTATGCATGTTTAAATGATATTGCTGTTTGGAATGTAGAGCTATAGAGATACATGTATTGTATAAGTGGTTATGTAATTTGGAATTTATGACACAAATTATTTGAAAAAGATGAAACTGATTTATCATTTACAAATAATGAATGTAATAAATTCCGTATTACATGGCAACAGATATGATGTTCTATTGATATCATGGGTACATCATGTCGAGAAATTAAAGATAAATGCACAGAGCCTAATTGCCCTGATACATTTTCTGATGATGCCATAGCTAGTGAGGTAACTTCAAGGTGTTACAGAGTAGTATTAAAAATATTAAACGGCATTATTACACTCCCGCGAGGTTATCAATGATGTAAATATAGGATCTGACATGAGTTGTCATATCAAACCATATTTTATTAAACGAGTTCAGGAATTTTGTTAGAAAGCGAGCCTTTGGCGAGCTTTCTAACGAATTTCCTAAACGAGTTTAATAAAATATGGTATGATATGACAACGAGTGTCAGATCTGTTTTATCACATGCTTTAAAACTAAATAAAATACATCTTAATTGGCCAAACAAATGCTGATAGATCTAAAAGTTGTTTACTATCATGACGTAATTTCATGTTGACGACGTTATTTCACCAAAATAAAGCCATGCGATTGGTTAGTAATTGATTCTGTAGCCTATGAAAACGCTAAAAAATGTTGTATGACACATGTGTTATATAAAAAAAATACGTAATGTCTGTATTACATTGAAAACAAGGTATAGCGTGTGATAAAAACCATTATTATGCCCCCTTTCGAAGAAAAGGGTGTATATTGCTTTGCACATGTCGGTCGGTCGGTCTGTCGGTCCGTCCACAAGGTGGTTTCCGGATGAAAACTCAAGAACGCTTGGGCCTAGGATCATGAAACTTCATAGGAACATTGATCATGACTTGCAGATGACCCCTATTGATTTTGAGGTCACTTGGTCAAAGGTCAAGGTCACGGTTATTGGAAATAGGAAAATGGTTTCCGGATGATTACTCAAGAACGCTTACGCCTGGGATCATGAAATTTCATAGGGACATTGGTCATGACCGGCAGATGACCCCTATTGATTTTCAGGTCACTAGGTCAAAGGTCAAGGTCACAGTGACCTGAAGCAGTAAAATGGTTGACTGGAAATAGGAAAATGATTTCCGGATGATAACTCAAGAACGCTTACGCCTTGGATCATGAAACTTCATAGGGACATTGGTCATGACTGGTAGATGACCCCTATAGATTTTGAGGTCACTAGGTCAAAGGTCACAGGTCAAGGTCACAGTGACTGGAAAAAGGAAAATGGTTTCCGGATGATAACTCAAGAACGCTTACGCCTGGGATCACGAAACTTCATAGGGACATTGCTCATGACCAGCAGATGACCCCTATTGATATTCAGGTCACTAGGTCAAAGGTCAAGGTCGCAGTGACCTTAAGCAGTAAAATG
>VMBQ01002071.1:19605-57357 GCA_007657795.1 Dreissena rostriformis | reverse complement strand
CATGTTCCTTATTATCATAATCAACATTACCTTATTATCATTTTCATTATCTAACTATAATTTTCATTAACATTATAAAATATTCACAATAAAATATATCATTTATTCATAAACATTTGTTTATGTTGTCAGATGTTTGCCCCAACAGGCTGTCAAGCGGTCATACTTTTTCCTACTTTTTCCTACTTTTTCATCAGGATCCTACTTTTCCCTATTTTTTTACCAAATTTTTCTACTATTTTTACTTTTAACTCTGGGAAAACAAAGTTTAACCCTTCATGGATGAAGAAGTTGGACAACATTTGAAAAACACTTGGATGTGGCATGTTTCATGCTTGTTAACCCTAAAAGCATTGTAATCTTATACACCACCTGGTTTTCCACAGGACAACATGATACACTATGCACATAGCTGTTTTGCCAAATAACAACCCACCACATATATAGCTTATACTAATATCATGTAATTACCATTATGTATATATGTACTAACCATCATGTAGATACATGTATTGCTAATACTTGCACCATAACTTGTTTTTTATAATACCTAGGAAAAATGCTTTCTTTTTTTCTTTCTTGCAAAATACGTAGTTACATGTATGCTTACAAGTATGTCTGAGAAGTCTGCAGTGAACAAAAGCATGGCAATTTATTATCCTATATCTACTTTTAGAGAATTGTGATTTTCTGTTGGAACCTCAATCTTGTCATGATTGTTTTTTAATTGAATACCTTGAGTAAATTGTCATAATATAATACTCAATTTTGTTTGTATCTGTGTCTTTAATCAATAAAAAAAAAACATTTTAGGTTGCCAGTGACAGTTAGATATGGGTGTTGGGCCTCAACCAGATGCAGTGCACGATGTCATGTATAGTGAGTACAGAAATGCTGTGTTATCATGACTCTGGTAAGACTTATGTATTCCTACTTTTGAGGGAAAAGTTCCTACTTTTTTCCTACTTTTTTTGTAAAAGTAGTTCCTATTTTTTCCTACTTTTGAAAAAAAGGTCACTTGACAGCCTGTAAGTTATAAAACAAACAACATTAATAACAAATAATCTAACTAATAACATTTCTTACACATTTAGATAATTTATATAAAAATTTAATAATGCATTGTTATTAAATAGATAACTGATGCTGAGTCCGCCAGATTTGAGGTTCCGCTCAAGGTGCCAGAGGTAAAGAAACCAGCCAACATGACTGCTTACAGTGTTACTACCAGTGGGGTTGGATCAAGATTCTCACTCACAGTCACCCGCACTAGTTCTGGCCAGCCTGTGTGAGTTGATGACAAATGAAAATCAAACTTGACTGTTAAGTTATTTGCATCTATAGAAATTATACTCGGAATTCATTTTAAACAATAATATTGTGTGCTTAACGTGACACAACTGAAGGGTTGCTTTCAAATGACAGGGGACCATATTTGTCTTTCTATCAGGTAAATCCTCAATAATTTTAATGTGTAGTTATAACCTTTAAAATGTCCATATATTTGTCGATACTCAGCCAGAATCCAGAGTTAAAGAAAGATACAAATCCCCTGCCGTTTGTTAATAATCCTAAAGTTGTATCGGGTTTGTTGAACTATTGATGCCTATGTTGAGCTACTTGACTGGCATGGTTGTATTCGAAATGGTAATTACTAAAACACATGGAAATTACTAAAACACATTTCCAACATTCACCAAAGTGATTTTGTTTTATTATTTCGTCAAATTAAATTCATATTACCTTGGCAGAACTAGAACATAAGTTGACTATTTAATTTGTCTTTTGTACACCATGTCTTCTTTTGTATTGTTTTGCTTTTCAGGTTTAGCACTCTGCAAAATGCACCACTTATTTATGCAGATCAGGTATGGAAGACATGTTTAATCATCACCAAAAGTTCACATTTGTTATTGAATTTTCTTAATAGTTTCTATCAAAATATCATTTATGCATAACTTATAGTCAGTACCAGAATGCTACACAAATTTCTGTTCTCTAGGACAGCTTCATGAGTCCTTTAGAAGTAAAACAAATGAAATATGGACATGATGGCAAACTCCCGTTAACATTTTAGTACTTTACTGTTGTTGGAGGGAATGAAAATGTTGTAAATAAAAAGATCAAGCTGATAAGTTGCCGTATAGATTGCTTGGGCGGTGCTTACCAAAAAAATGTGTTTAAAACCAGTACACAGTAATGCATGTGTTTTCAGTTCCTTCAACTGACCAGCCTGTTGAGCTCTCGTTTCTTGTCTGGCCTTGGGGAGCATCGTCATGGAATCATGCTGGATGTCAACTGGACCCGTAGAACTCTCTGGAATGTAGACCAGTTCCCGGAGGTTCTATGATTTGAATCTCTAATGTATCAGCACATTCTTAAGAATTATACATGCTTACTAGTTTATTACATCCAGATGCATACTTGAATATTACAACCAGTTCATAATTTTAACATCAATTTTGGAACCTCTTGTATCTTATCAAAGCACAAAGTTTTTTTTTTTTAAACTGCTGCAATTATATCCTTTAAAGGGGAAAATATTATAATAATATTATAAACAATTCTTGTGTAAGCTTTGTAAAGTATTAACAGTATTAAACACTAGAAGGGAAACTACTAGTATCTGTTATACCACTTGTAAGTTGTACGATTTGAATGCCTTTTGCATTGTAGGAGAATTCCAACCTTTATGGTTCCCACCCCTTTTATGTAGCTATGGAGAGGGACGGCTTAGCGAATGGCTTTTTTCTGCTTAATAGCAATGCCATGGGTGGGTCACAATCTGCATTTTATAACTTGGAAACACTCATGTTGTAACTATTTATTTGTTTTGTTTGAAAGTAATGCTGTTATAGAAAATGAAAAAACGATGTCGGCAAATATATACTTGTAAATGATTATGATACTGTATATTCCTTAGTGTTATCTGTTTACTAGGTATCCTCTTTTTTTTCTTGAACACCATTAAAGCTGGCCACATATTTATTAAAATATTGCTTTTTGACGTAAAGGTTATGTTTGTAATATTTGTGCTTAACAGCTCTGACATAAAATGTTAATGTTTACTAAACGTTATTAAAGTATTAGTAGATATTCATTAAGACTTTTCAGCGTATATAATTATACTTAACAATATTTCAGATGTCATTCTGCAGCCATTGCCGGCTGTAACATGGCGGGCGATTGGGGGAATTCTGGACTTTTATCTGTTCGTGGGGGATTCCCCTGCAGATGTCATTTCTCAGTACACAGAGGTCATAGGTCGAACATTTCTGCCGCCATATTGGAGTCTCGGATTTCATGTCTGTCGCTTTGGATACAAAAATGTCAGTGAAACGCTTAAAGTAATTGACAGAATACGAAAGGCGGGAATACCACAGGTCAGGACATTTTGCAGAGCTTGATTTTCTTTCAATTCTTTTTTTTAAGACACTTTTTTTTAATCAGGCAATCAGTGTAGTCTGTATTCTTATTGTGTTATAAATCGTATGAAACGTTTTAAACTACTCAATTATGCTCCTATTTATTCAGTTTTTCATAATCCAACAACTAATAGCAGGATATTTGTCATTAAGCACTCATTAATGTAATATAAAGTATCACACTACGAGCACTAATTGAATACTTCAATGCATTTTTACAGCAATGTCCATATAATTTGATTGTAGTAAAAGTTGGAATCATCGTAATTTAATAAAATTCCATTTTTAATTTTAAAGGATTAAATGTGAAACAGTCAAATTTACTGATAATGTTAAATGTTTTTTTTACTGTTTGATGCAGTGAGTAACCAGTTGTAAATGTCTGATATTTCTCAATCAACCACAGAATATATTAAAATAGATCAAACAAAATTATTATTTTTAAACTGACATTTGGAAGATTGTACTCTATGATAATTCCAAATATCGTATTGAATACATTATTAACATCACTCGTCTCCCAGTGTCCATGTTTATATCAATTTTTGTATCTGTTTTATGGGTGGTAATGATTTCATTGTTCAGGACGTGCAGTGGAACGATATAGACTACGCTGTCGGGCAGCGTGACTTTACCATAGACTTTGATAGGTTTGGAAACATTTCTGCGATGGCAGAGGAGCTGCACGCGCGGGGACTGAAGTATGTCATTATGACGGTATGTCACGTTGTTTGCTATTAATAGAAGCTTTTAATTGTAAATTTGATTGCAAATGTGTATTTTAAGTGGCATCTATCTATTTCATAAGTACGTTATGTTGCTAACTTGGTTTGTAATATATAAATGACTTTTTCATGATGGCAGTTGTCCACTTTGCATTTTGATCTTGTTTAAGCAATTGTTTTTCCAATACAAATGCTCAGGTAACCTGAAATGTGAATGGATCTTTCTCCTCAAGGGTTATATCATCATAGTTTTAATTATTTTAAACATTGGCCTCAACGGTTTATTTTACATCACATTTGATTATCAGTGAAATATTTTATTTATTTGTTTTGGTGGGAAGTGTGNGGGGGGGGGGGGCAATGCTGGAGAAATAAAAGTTATCAGTATGCATTTCTATTGTTTGGCTTCCAATATAAAAGTTTAATTTTCCAGGACCCAGGTATTTCATGTACCCAGACCACCGGGACTTACAGGCCATATGATCTTGGCCTTGAGATGGACATCTTTGTGAAGAACATATCAGGGCAGCCATTCATTGGTCAGGTAAAAACTCTTAACATTGTCAGGTATAATCATTTATAATAAAATATCTTCTATTTATTATATATATTTATACTATGAATCACTAATTCAGATAACCAATATCGTAACTTTTTGGTTAAAATACAAAGCTTTTATTATAGTTCTTCATAGAAGATCAGTGTTTTATCAAATAGTGTTTAATTGAATGTTTTGAACATAGTCATATGTTGCGTGTTCTGAGAAAACTGGGCAAAATGCTTGTGCGTAAAGTGTCATCCCAGATTAGCCTGTGCAGTCCGCACAAGCTAATCCGGGAAGACACTTTCCGCCTAAACTGGATTTTCGCCAAGAAGAGACATCATTTAAAGGAAAAATTAAATAAAAGCGGAAATTGTCATCCCTGATTAGCCTGTGCGGACTGCACAGGCTAATCTGGGATGACAATTTACGCACAAGCATTTTGCCCAGTTTTCTCAGAACACGCCACATATGAACTGTATGTGCAGGTAGATTGTTATTTCACAAATCAGCTTTTTACCCACATCAAAGGCAACAATGTCCAATATAATAAAAATCCACTGATAATACAGATGTTCTAAATGACTGAAAATGTGTGTTCAAGACATTTACTGTCAGCGAAAATTAAGTCACCCTTGTTCTCGATAATTTCACTGTATCTTTATAGGTATCGAAATCGATGTTGAAAGCTTTACACATCTATCATGATATATAACATATAGGTATGGCCTGGACCAACTGTGTGGCCGGACTTTAGTAACCCTGCCACGGAGCAATATTGGTCTTCTCTGATTGGAGAATTCCACCAGGAGGTGCCATTTGACGGGCTCTGGATCGTAAGTTCTAGACTCTGATTCAGTTAAGGTTCTTAATGTGGTAATCTTGTATAACATGTCTTCAGACTTAAAATCATGAGACAAAATTTGATTAAGTTTAAACCTATTTTGTTCAGCTCGATTGCATAGAAGGTACTTACTTCTTATATGAAACGCTCTTGAGTCCGTGTCCTGGGCCTAGAACCAGTACTTGGTGTCTTTGGGGGAGATCTTAAGAACGCTCCCACAATGTGTAGGATGTGATGTGATGGAATGAAACAAAATGTGAGGATGGGAGAGACAGTCCATGCCAAATGTAGACTATTGTATGCGAGTTTTTACCAAGAAAGTTGCACGTTTTGACTGGTTCAGTATGACCTGACTGTATTCCGGAATTTTTGGTACGCCCTTATTGTGTACCGGAATGTTTGGTAAGATCTGGCCGTGTACTGGAATGTTTGGTATGCCTTGATTGTGTACTGGAATGTTTGGTATGCATCGATTGTGTACTGGAATGTTTGGTATGCATCGATTGTGTACTGGAATGTTTGGTATGCCTTGATTGTGTACCGTAATGTTTGGTATGCCTTGATTGTGTACCGGAATGTTTGGTCTTCCCTGACTGTGAACCTGAATGTTTGGTATGCCCTGACTGTGTACCAGATTGTTTGGTATTCCCTGACTGTGTACCGGAATGTTTGGTATGCCTTGATTGTGTACTGGAATGTGTGTTTATGTAAGATCTATGTTTTGGACGTCCTTACAGGTTAAAACCATACATAATAAACTTTTTTGAATAAGGGCATTTACATTTTGTATTTGTATGAAAAAGAAACAGTTTATAGTGATATTAAATAGACGATGTTATCTGAAAACAAGAAATGTTCAGACTTATCAGTGTGATTGTTTGTTTCTTTTTTTTTTGCTCAAGGATATGAATGAAGTCTCAAATTTTGTTGATGGTGACATCTTCACACAAACTTGTCCCGATACTCGGTACGATTTCCCTCCTTACCTACCAGGTACTTTAGTAGTTTGTTCTGTACTCTTTATGGGCACATTGTAAATGGTTTGTTTTCTGACAAAAAAACAAACTAAGGTTCGTTGCAAAATGTTGGTTGTAAACTACATCATTTGCCTTTATTTTATTTTATTATTATGTTGCCTTTGTTTTAATGGACTGTAAGAAAACAATAAAAACATACATGTTTACACAAATTGGATGCAAAGAAAGACTTAAGTGAAATGAATTTCTTAACAATGATCTTATCATAAACAAATTCATTACACTGAATGCTTCAAAGTTGGTATTTGTAAAGTCGTAAGTCAAGAAAAAAACGCTTATTATATATAATTTAATTGTATTTTCTGACAAAATCATTTTTGTAAAGATATTTTTATCAAAACCGAGCAACGCAGTTCAATGCATAAATTTTCTAGTTTCGATATTTTCCGTGAACTTGTTCAAAAGCAATGAATCTTCATCATTCATTTACCTGAAACTATTGGTCCATGATTTCACAACCATCCTAGTCTTACAAGTTAATCACTAACATGTAATTATTGTAGTATAAACCTCAGGTCTGTTCACAGATGTCAATGGAGGCCGGCTATTCCACAGCACCATGTGCAGTTCCTGTAGACAGCACCGTTCTCTGGCCTATGACCTCCATAATATGTATGGATCCATGGAAACACAGGTCACAAACAGGCAAGTATAATATAATGGGAATTCACATTGTTGTTAATTAAACATAAGATGAAACCTAAGGTATCCGGACAAACAGCACCCGGACAATCTGCTCCATTATTCAATTTTTTACGAGAAAACTTGTTGTTATGACTATGTCTTTTAATTTTGATACATTCATGTATAATTTGACAACAGAATATATTACAGGGCGGACATTACAACATAGCCTTAAATTGGGTGCAGTTTGTCCAGAAAAAAATAATAATAATCGGGTGCCGATTGTCCGGGTCGACAAATTTACCAGGTGCCGATTGTCCGGGATTGCAAAAAACGCAGGGTGCCGATTGTCTAGGTGCCGTTTGTCCTACAATCGAAACCTAATCAGACTGTTTTAATTTTTTTAAGTTTTATGTATTCAATGCATCAGTATGCAGATCTTTTCAACACTTACAGAGCGCTGAGATCTGCAATACAGGGACAACGTCCTTTCACGATTTCAAGGTCAACTTTTCCAGGTCAAGGCCATTATGGTGGTCACTGGTCAGGCGATAATGCACACACATGGCATGACCTGTATAGGTCAATATCAGGTTTGTTAATGAATATATAATTGTTTTATATTCAAAGGACAAGTTCATAAGGCTTAATAAGTGCTTGCTGTAGGAAATAAGTGAACCGTTTTCGCGCAGTATGCGAATGTGCATGTTTTTTACATAATGACTTTAATATGTGCGTGCGTTCCAATGTTTGTTCTATGAAACCTTATTTTCCAGCCATGTTACATATGAACATGTTCGGCATCCCCATGACCGGCTCAGACATTTGTGGTTTCCGGTTGAACGCCACCTATGAGCTGTGTCTGCGTTTCTACCAGCTTGGAGCGTTCTACCCATTCAGTAGGACACACAATTCCGATACCGTTCCTGTAAGTTGGTCGTGGAATTACTGAAGTTCAGTCGAACATTATGTTTGATGAACATTGATTTGGTGATCAAACTGATTTTATCATTCCAGTCAAATTAAAACAATCTATAATAAATTTAGAGTTATACGGACCAGACGAAAAGGACCAGATTTTTGGACTTTACGCACCCCATATGCGGACCATGTCTGAAACAATATTACTTACAGTAAATGTGTTCAAAAACAAAAAAAAACAATTTTCTAGAAACTGGATAAATATATAACCCAGAAGATGCTGTGAATGCAAAAGTTTATCTGGTTAAGAATGTAAACGAAAATAGGGCGAGCTTTATTTTCATTTTCAAAGCCTCACCAAAAACACTTTCTCCATCCCAGGTTACGCCGGCACCAACTCTTTATTCCTGCCATTTGATGCCAAGCTTTTAACAATCATAGTACAACAATAAAAATGTCTTCAGTAAAGACTAGCAATTCAGTTATTCCTGAATAAGTGTAGATGCCCTAGTATTATTTTAGTCAGTGCTTGTTGTTGACAAAAGGTTGACCAGGACCCCGGTGCGTTTGATGACTTCTTTGCCAGCTCGGTGCGAGAGGCGTACTTGATTCGCTACTCCCTGCTTCCTCTGCTGTACACGCTGTTTTACAAGAGTCATACCACAGGGGCAACTGTCGCCCGAGCTATGTTCATAGAGTAAGCCATGTTCTGGGAAAAACTAGGCTTAATGCATGTGTGTAAAGTGTCGTCCAAGATTAGCCAGTGCAGTCGGCACAGGCTAATCAGGGAGGACACTTTTTGCTTTTATGGAATTTTTGGTTTAAAGGAGATCTTTTCTCAACGAAAATCCAGTGTATAAATGCACAGGCTAATCTGTGAAGACACTTTACTTTTTCCCAAAACGATGTTTGAGTACCGGTAATCACTTATAGATCTTCAAATACATACTGAAGATACTGGCCGCTTTGAATGAAATAATTTTAATACAATACTATTTTTCCGTAAAAATATAGCATTATTTCACACCAAAAAAAGATAAAATAAAAAGCGAACTGTCATAGTAAGGATATATGCAGGTGTGAAGAGAAAAATCAATAAAACAAAATAATAGTTTAGTAAACATGTATTATATAATTAGCTAAACATGTTATGATTAGAATAGTTTTGTAAATGTGATTCTTCATTCTTTGCACATTTCGTAAGGTCTGTTTATCCAATTTCCTATGCCATATTATTAAATGAAATATATCGTGAAAACACTTCGCTTTTTATTTTATCTTTTTTTGGTGTGAAATAATCAATCTACCTTTATCCATGCGTGATATAACGGTATATCAGTATATGTTTGTTATGGATTCAGGTTTCCACAAGATGTGGGCTCATATGGGGTGGACACCCAGTTTCTGTGGGGTTCGGAACTACTGATTGCACCAGTACTCACTGAGGTGCGTTTGCCAATTTTTTCTAGTTTGGAACGTGTGACCTTGAAATAATTCTGAATTTATACAACAAAGAGCATAATACTCATTTTCCCGTCATTTTCTTATCGCTTAATAGAAAAATATATTTATGATACTTACATTCATTTTTATTTATTTGATTGTATTTATAAATTTAATTTGCAATCTATGTTGGTCTGACTATCATTAACAATTGCTGAAGTAATTTCAGTGACAATAGTCATATATGCTTCTGTTCAATATCCTAGCTATAGCATTTCCTCATGATCAATTAGAATTGGGTTAGGTAATTGAAAATTGACATAGTGTAGTGTGTTTGTGTTTTTGTCATGCAGAATGCAACTAAAGTTGATGTCTACCTTCCCCCAGACACGTTGTGGTATGACTTTTATGAAGGTCAATCAATACAAGGTCAAGGTCATTATGTTACCTTGGACGCCCCACTTTACAAGATCAACCTTCTGGTGAGAGCCGGGATGATTATCCCCAGACAGGAACCAGCTCTTACAACCAAGCTAAGGTATTGGGAGTTGGTATGCATAAACGTCATGACGTGAGTCAGTAGAAATTATTTTGTGTGTAAGAAAAAAATAATGTAATACTAGTAAACTTGATCTGATATAAATCAAAAGAATTGATACTTTGTTTTGTTACTGTTGTTGGATTTGTTATCCATAAGTTGATAATCAAAATTAATATAAGTTAAATACTTAATTAACCTTTTCCTATGTGACAATTTAAAAATAAACACTACCCTAATTGACTTTATTATAGTAATTAACCTATAAATGCTATTTTACTTACAGCCGGATGAATGATTTCTCACTTCTCGTTGCCCTGGCAACTGATGGCACTGCAGTTGGTAGTCTGTATTGGGATGACGGAGAAACAAGTCTGTATTGTTATAAGTTGTGAATGTATTTTTTTCCGTGTTTCTTGTATAGGGAATTAGCTTAATCCTATTTATTTTAGATTGATTGCATCTAAAGCCTTTAGGCTTATTGAGACGCTTTCGAGCCCGTTCCCTGGGTCAAACCAGTAATCTGTGACTAATGAGGCAAGCTTTACAACTTTCATAGAGTGGGGATTGAACCTGGCACCTCCATATTACATAAGCCGTGTTTACAGAAAATTGGGCGTAATGCATGTGCATAAAGTGTCGTCCCAAATTAGCCTGTGCAGTCTGCATAGCCTAATCAGGGACAACACTGTCCGCCTAAACTGTATTTTCGTTAAGAAGAGACTTCATTTAAACGAACAATATAGTTTTATGCCAAATACTAGTAGCATTTAAAATTGTGTACCTTGGTATAGATATCATCTGTCATACAATATCCGCACCTCCTTTAAGTAACATAGAACATTCAGACTGAATGATCTTTTGGCCCCCACATTACAAGTGTGTTCTTTAATTTACTTGCTGTTCTACAATTTGAACAACAGCATGCAAGATGTGTGTTTTTTTTTATATTAAATGTCCGTATGTATTTCTTATTATGATTTTATGAAAATATAAAATGAGTCGCGTTCTGAGAAAACTGGGCATAATGCATGTGCGTAAAGTGTCGTCCCAGATAAGCCTGTGCAGTCCGCACAGGCTAATCAGGGACGACACTTTCCGCCTAAATTGGATTTTTGCTAAGAAGAGACTTTATTTAAACAAAAAATGTAATAAAAGCGGAAAGTGTCGTCCCTGATTACTGTGATTAGCCTGTGCAAACTGCACAGGCTAATATGGGACGACACTTTACGCACATGCATTATGCCCATTTTTCTCAGAACATGGCTCATATAATTGCACACATGATTATAGATACATAGTTTTCACATTATACATTGGTTCTTTTTGGCTTTTTTTTCAGATGATTTTGAAAGCAGCCATTATCTCTTTGTTGATTTCGAAGTGGTAAAGGTATGATCTTTGCATACATATTCATTAATATTTTATGCGTTCATATCGTGTCAATACAAACACAAACGTGAGTGCATTTTTGTCTGTTGATTCAAGAATTTGTGAAGAGCTTTGATTAATAGCTGTTATACAACTGAAATATATTTCCTTACATTTTCCATTTAAATTAAGTATCCTTTCAAATCACTGCAAATGTAAACATTGCAAGGTATAAAGGTCCTTACTGTTTGTAGTGTCTTACAAAGCACGTATTGCAGTAACGTTTTGCGCATCATCAATGTGTGTATCGGTTGTTTAAAAATAATGATCGGAAATTTTGATGTCGACAATGACACCTGACATATTGATGTCATTTTGCAGACATTTTTGGCTTCCATTATTCGCCATGGCAACTTCACGGAGTCGCCGAACCTTGCCCGTGTAACTTTCTGGGGATTTGAGACTCAACCACGTGACCTGCGTCTAAACAACATGAGTGAACACTTTCAGTATGATGCCCAACGAAAGGTATGTAACAAGAGAGGATCATGTGAAAACTTACACTGGCCTTAACGTACCCGAAAACTGTATGCTTCCTATAACAATAAAAGCTCAAAACAGAGACTATCAAAATCAAAGAGCTTCTTCAGGGCTTTGGGATAAATTCTTTCATTAGGTTAGCCTTCGTTCTGAGGAATCAAGGTTTAATGCAGTTGGGTAAAGAGTCGTCCCAGATTAGCATGTGCAATCCGTGCAGACCGCACTTACTCATCAGGGACGACACTTTCTTCTTTTATGATAATATTCGTTTAAAGGAAGTCTCTTTTAAGCAAAAATCCAATTAAGGTGGAAAGTGTCATCCCTGATTAGCCTGTGCGGACTGCACAGGCTTATCTGGGGCAACACTTTACGCACATGCATTAAGTCCCGTTTTCATATAACGCGGCTTAATTTGGTAAAGGCCAACCAGCGAACCAAGAATCATTTATTTGTAATCACTCGTTGTTGTCATTCTACCGGTATCCAAGGCGTATGCAATACCGAGCATAATGGGTATATTGAACTTCTGCTGATATAATAAAAATGCCGTCTTTCTTAGATTAATAGTATTGTAGTATACAATGGGTTTTTTACAGACATAATAAGCTTAGACATATAATCAACGTTATGTAAGACCTTATTCATTGGAGGCTAAGATGTTGGCCATGCATTTCATTATCCGATGTTTGTAGAGCAACCTTTTTATGCCTTTTTATGCCCCTTTTTAAAAAAAGGGGGTACACAATGTATATTGTTTTTGGCCTGTCTGTCTGTCATTCTGTCTGTCTGTCCAAAACTTTAACCAAACACTTTAACCTAGGTTAAAGTTTGGTCATAACTTTTGCAATATTGATCATAGCAACTTGATATTTGGCATGCATGTGTATCTCATGGAGCTGAACATTTTGAGAGGTGAAAGGTCAAGGTCATCCTTCAAGGTCAAGGGTAAAAATAATAAAATCATTGTGTTTCTGACAAACACATCTCTTGTTAACAAAGTTCTTAATGATAATCATGGTGATAAGACTCAGGTAGGTTTGTGCTCGGCGGCTGTTCATTTCAATATCATAAGTTTACATGGACGGACCTTGGTAAAATAATGGATGAAGCAAGCTTGCATGGATACCAAGCTTTGGTTTGCATTTGGGGTTATAGAGCCAATGTCAAAGTCACTGTAACTTTAAATTGGAAAAAAAGTGTTTTGGGTTCTGTAACTTGAGGAAGGACGGAGGTTCTGCGTGATATTCGGATAGAGCAATGTTGCATGGTGAACTTGCAGGGGCCAGTCGGGTGGGTGTCATTGTCACTGTTACTGGAATAGAAGCCACATCTCAATAACTTCAGTTTTAATGATGGTCTTGTGCTTAAATGTTGATGGCTTACATGCATATACATAGTTTGGGACTTCATTATTTCAATTACACTTTTATTTGCTTATTTGCAGATACTAAGTGTGGATCTGTCGACCAGCGTCAACTTGAGTCAGCCGTTCCTCCTTACATGGACATGAGAGCCAATCACGTGATCGTCCTTACATGGACATGGGAGCCGATCACGTGATCGTCCTTACATGGACATGAGAGCCGATCACGCGATCGTCCTTACATGGACATGAGAGCCGATCACGCGATCGTCCTTACATGGACATGAGAGCCGATCACGCAATCGTCCTTGCATGGACATGAGAGCCGATCACGCAATCGTCCTTACATGGACATGAGAGCCGATCACGTGATCGTCCTAACATGGACATGAGAGCCGATCACGCAATCGTCCTTACATGGACATGAGAGCCGATCACGCAATCGTCCTTACATGGACATGAGAGCCGATCATGAGATCGTCCTTACATGGACATGAGAGCCGATCATGAGATCGTCCTTACATGGACATGAAAGACGATCACACGATCGTCCATACATGGACATGAGAGCCGATCACGCGATCGTCCTTACATGGACATGAGAACCGATCATGAGATCGTCCTTACATGGACATGAGAGACGATCACACGATCGTCATTACATGGACATGAGAGCCGATCACGCGATCGTCATTACATGGACATGAGAGCCGATCACGTGATCGTCCTTACATGGACATGAGAACCGATCATGAGATCGTCCTTACATGGACATGAGAGACCATCACACGATCGTCATTACATGGACATGAGAGCCGATCACGCGATCGTCCTTACATGGACATGAGAGCCGATCACGCGATCGTCATTACATGGACATGAGAGCCGATCACGCGATCGTCCTTACATGCACATGAGAGCCCATACAGAAGGATGCTGTCGTGATAAAAACCTACAACCATTCTGTGAGACGGTAGAATTAACATGACGTTCACACTCAATAACGCCACAGTGTTTGCATTCACGGATTATGGTGCGTTGTGTTATCCGCAAAGCCTATCAAAATATCACTTCCGTTTTAGTATTCAGTTGACACCAACCTGTACGTTTAGCAACCTGAATTGTACATCGGAAATGCAGATTGTTTTCATAAGTCGGGATGAAGAACCCAGTAATTGTCGTTTGCATTTTGTAAGTCACACAAAAGTTAAGCAAACTACCGGCAGTGTTGCATTTATTTATGTCGGCCAGTAAGTACTCTCAGCTTTTCACAAATCCACTGCTACCAGAACGGCCTACGTTCTTAACAAATTATAAAAAATAATGAGATTTTGCATCTCAAGTTAGAAATGTAATGACTCCTTAGAACAGAAACAGTTCAATTACATGTTAATCATAATATGCATATCCGTGTTATGGGTAAGAATTTTGTGAAAATATTGTAACTTGGACTTAATACTTCAAGAGATGGGCATCGTTCATGTATCGCCATAAATGCAGTTTGTAAGTAGACTGGAATCATTTTTGGTTGATCTGTTCTCTTAACGTTTAGTGATTTCAATGCGCTATGAACATTTTTCCTTGCTTGGCGTCTATGCATTCTAAACAGAGTTTCATATAACACATTAGTATATGCGTATAGTCGTCATGCCATCTGATCCACCGCTGTTGTGGTCGTCGCATATCGAAATTTAAGTATATTTATGCAATCATTAAATGTATTGTTACATCTAGTGTGAACATTTATGCCCCCCCCCCCTTCGAAGAAGAGGGTGTATATTGTTTTGTTGGATGTCGGTCGGTCTGTCGGTAGACCAGTTCGTTTCCGATCAATAACTTGTACACGGATTGACCAATTGGCTTGATATTTCCCATGTACATTGGCCTTGGACAGTAGATGACCTCTTATGAAATTGGGTTCACTAGCTCAAAGGTCATGATCACTGTCACAATAAGTGTGAAAATCGTTTCCGATCAATAACTCATCAACAAATTGACCGATTGGCTTGATACTTCTCATGTTCATTGGCCGAGTAGATGACCCATATTGAAATTTGGGTCACTAGGTCAAAGGGCACTGGCATACTAAGTGTGAAATCTTTCAGATAAATAACTCGTCAACTGATTCACAAATTGGCTTCATACTTCACATGTGCATTGGCCTTGGCCCCTATTGAAATGGGGGTCACTAGCTCTAAGGCCAAGGTCACTGTGCAATTAAGTGTTAATTTGGTTACCGTTCGATTTGTCATCAAAAGATTGAGTGATGGATATACTGTACATAATGCAACAAAATCCTGTGTCAAGGCCCTGTTTGGGNTATGCCCTGGTATTAAATGCATTTGAATTAGGACGGGTATCAAGTGTTTAATCGGACACGTCTGGCATTACCGGTAGATTATCGATTTGTCTGCCGTTTCATGAATATACGGTGGACAGATTTGTCAGGTGTTATTTGAAGCCTTGAAGAATAAATTCCAAGAGATTTATTCAAAAACATATTTTATTGTCTAGTGTTTTTTGATAATCAGAAAAGTTATGACGAATTTCATATCTAATGCGCATTTGCGGCAATCGACAACTCTAATATCGCACCGTACTGTTTGTCATGCAATCGTAGTTACTCGGTATATTCCACTTCGCTGAATTTACAATTGGCATAGGTTCACGATTCTCTCTGAACTGGTGTCATATTAATTTGAACATCCGATGCCATTTCAGAGATCGACTTTAATGAGAATAGTTGTTTCCTTTCCTTAAGAGGGATATGGAGCGAATCACGAATAAAACGCAACGTGTTTTGGAAAACATTAACGAATCCGGCCTCCTTCTCAAATAATAAAACGACCACAACAGTATTGCGCCATCAAACAAATATACAAACAACAAGATGTGTTTGTGAAACACTATGCCCCCCATATCTTTGACCTTGAAGGATGACCTTGACCTTTCACCACTCAAAATGTGCCGCTCCATGAGATACACATGCATGCCAAATATCGAGTTGCTATCTTCAATATTGCAAAAGTTATGGCCAATGTTAAAGTTTGACGCAAACAAACAAACCAACACACCAACAAACAGACAGGGCAAAAACAATATGTCCCCCAGTATAGACTGGGGGACATAAACATCGCGCATTTTATCTACTAAATCAAACTCTCCAAGTAGAATACACTCACAGAGAAGGATGTCGGTGATCGGTTGCCTTTGGTGTAGGCCGTACATCGACTCGCCGACGTCCTGCTCTATTTCTAAAACTACGAAGCAAGGCATCGGTGCCAGGTGGATTTAGGTATATCAAGGCCGTAACTCAGTTATCCATGTCTTGCTTTCACACTCCAACATATGTCCAAAAATAAATAAGAAATTTAACAAAACCTTACTTCATATCACACCAACCATTTTTTAAAAACAAACTAAATGACGGAAGGGTACATTTTGCAAAATACGAATACCAATAGGTCGTACACCGACTACGGATAGTCTCTACTTTATCTTTTTTAACAAAAACGCTATTTATAACATACCCTGGGTTCCGCGACACCCGCTTTTTTATCTTTTCCCTCTGAGCTGTAATCAGCTGCCTACGACAATAAGGGAAAACACTCGGTCAATAAACTCATTCATACATCACTGGAAGATGCAAAAGTGCGCACTTGGATCGCTCCGGTAGTACAACCCCTCAGGCTAGTGGGCATAACGTGTGAATACTTATTTAATATTGGANAAAAAGATGGTTCATTCATAGTTATATACCCCACTCTAACACTGCAACACATCTCGATGTGAGAACAATTTTTTACATACACAGAAGGGACAATTTTACATACATAAACACTTGTTTACAAACATGAAACCATAGTTGTATTAGGGCACGATCCGATCAGGATTCTTAAATACCCTAACACTATGTTAGAAACACCGCGGTAATCCGTTGGATCTAGAAAATACAGTGAAATTATGAGTATTTGTTTTAAAGGGAGATAATTATATTTCACAACAACGACATTTCCTTTTTTCCGGGATCTATTATCAGATACTCGTTCACAGTCGATAATTTATAGGGAGGAAGATATGTGTGAACAACCGGATACACAGACATACAAACAAACATACATATTCCCATTGGAGACTTCGGCGTGTGCGCCTAGCTATACGGTGCAGAATGAAGCATATACACTATGAAATCCCCATCCCCCCAAAAAGATGGTTCATTCATAGTTATATACCCCCACCCTTACACCGCAACACATCTCGNAATTAAATAGCTACCTACAGACATTATCATTATGTTAATAGTTAATTAAACTCATACTCTTAATTTTAAGTAAAGCAGATTTATTATTTTCTGAGTAATTAAATAATAAAAAAACGTATACAGTCCATGCATAGCTTTTAATGCACAATTGACTACTGTGTATTTGACTGGGCCTTTCGGATAAGCCATTGAAACACATATAAATCTATTTTAACTTCTTTTCCGTATTTATAAGAACGCATAGCTCTACATATAACACAGTAACGAAAAGTATATATAACGTTTTATGTTGATAGACATGTCACAACAAAACACATTTCAAAAACTCACCAACACTATCTTTCTATGTACAATGCACATAATAATTAATTTGATTTGTTTGAAATCATAGCCATGTTGCAGCAGTGTGAAACCCGCGTTTTTCACATTCACTTCAAAGCGAGTCGCAATTACAGTTACATGTACGTCAGGATGACCCATCGGACCGCAGGTATATCTGAAACTGAACGCTGAAGGCAGTTTCAAGTCAAACACAAGGAAGTGGGACTAATTGATTTGAACGACCTTTTCAAACTTTATCATCAAATCGAATGTCAAACAAATACGTGCATGTTTTATTATTAAAACGTTTTATTAATAATAGTAGCCATGAGACAGATAAATTACGTAATGGTTAGCAAATTTAAAACAATATAACCAGCAGGCTTAATAAAAGAAGCATGCAATTCTCATAACGCTTAATAATGTTGACGATCCTGACATAAAATTCATATACGCGTACATCATCGTCGTGTTAGCGTTTCCGATCGCCATAATATTTCAGCTGGCGATTAAAATAAAAAATCTAAAAGAGAATGGCGATTGAAAAGAGAAAAAATATCAATTGTTCTCTTTACAATAACATGGATTATTATTTTTTGGATGTATTTTGTATTATTCTACTTAGACTGAACATATGAACTTGTATTACATTCAATTGAATTAGGACGGAGTATGCAGTGTTTACTAGGACACATCGTACATTGCCGGTAGATTTTGAAATCGTCCGCCGTTTCATGAATCCCCTGCGGACAGATTTGTTCAACGTTATTGAAAGCCTCGAAGAATACATTCCAAGCGTTTAATTATATCTTATTTCTCGCGTTTTCTGGTAATCGGGAAATGTATGACGCATTTCATGACTTACTCACATGAATCGACAAATCGCAACGTATTGTTTGTCATGCAATCGTAGCTACTCGGTTTATTCCGATATGCTGCATTGCACAATTAACAAGGAAATTGTAATTGTCGGCTAAGGTACTTCTTAAAGATATCCTTGGTACTCTTAAGTATACTACAAAGTACCCGGGGTACGGGAAATATACTTAAAGGTACCCCGGTGCATGGCAAGGTACCTTTAAGCATATTTCCCGTACCCGGGGTATATTGTAGTATACTTTAGAGTACCCGGGGTAATCTTAAGTAATACTTGAGCCGACAACGACCCCGGGGGTATTTGACATCGGTTCCCTATATAAGAAATAAAGATTTGCCTTAAGTAATGGCCAATAAACAGTTAAATTGTAGATTTTTAAATTCAATGTTGTGATCGATGTGTCAGAAATAAACATTGAGTTGACTGCACACAATACAGTAGTGCTCAAACGGTTCAAAACATGTCTTCGGGTTGGTTAAATTTAAAAAAAAAAAAACACACACAAAAAAAACGGTCGTGTCGGTCAGGATTAAAGTAAGTTTATACACAAAATAAAACTACATTTAACAATTCGTGTTCTTTACCGTATTACATATTGGACTGTTCGCCAAGTCAGAAATATACACTTGGAGACTTTTTAAACCCAACACTTGTCAAACCTGAATATCGCAGTTATTAGTTAAGATTTTGATTTAAAATTTGACATGAGATAAAATGACTACATTCTGAGCAACCTCATGATACATTCATTCATTCGTGACGATCGGACGCTTTAGCACGTGGGGTATGTATGATTTCATTTTTTTTGCACGTGGAAATGGTGAAACGCAATATTATTCTAAATTTATTTCATTTTCATCATTTTAGGTGGGTTTTCACACCAGAATAACATAAACAAAAAAAATTAATTTATGGCTCATATAAATATTTAGGAGCGTAATCGCGCATTTTGGCAAATTGCAGGTTATCTGCAAGTGTATTGGTGACTGTTTTTAACGCAACACTTTTCAAACTTGAATATCTCACTTATTACTAAAGATTTTTATTTTAAATTGTTAATGTGATCGTTTGACTTTATTCGGTGCAACTTAACGTTAAAATAATTCATCCGCGACGCTCGGACGCTTTAGCACGTGGGGTAGGTAGCATGCAGTTTGCCAAAATGCGCGGTTGCGCTTCTGAATATTCATATGTGCCATACATTCAAAAAAATGTTTACTGGCAACCCACTGTTAATTATAAACTTGAAAAAAAATTATTTAGAATAAGATTGCGTTTCACCATTTCCACGTGCAAAATGATGAAACCATACATACCCCACGTGCAAAAGCGTCAAATCGTCACGGATGAATGATTTTATCGTGAGCTTGCTCAGAATGTAGTGAAATAATCACATCAAAAAAACATTAATCAAAATCTTCACTCATAACTGAGATATTTAAGTTTGAAAAGTGTTGCGTAAGAAAAGTTAGACAGTTAGAATAAGCAGTTTAACAAATAAAATAATTATTGAAATACTTAAGCAACTATTTATTAATAAAGTAAATGATAGTATTGTATCACTATGACGATAAGGCCATTATTTTAACCCTTTGAGCGCTGGAACCGGATTTTGAAGGCNCCAGGAATTCCGGTCGCAAAACTGGCACAACACATTTAACTGGTCTTGGACATATCGGACCGACTCGGACATTTTCCACCCGTACGGACTTCTTAAAACAAGAACGAAACTTCCAACCAAGAACTATACGGAAATCTTCCGACGGAAAACGAAAATGGCCGCATGGGCGGTTAGTAATTGTTATTCATTAAGTGGAAGAGAACGCTTCGTCCAATTACTTTCCCGCCACGTCAACGTTGACATATACGGCAAATGTGGACTTAATGCGCCGCAAGATTTGGACGCAAAATTAGACCATGACTATAAATTTTATTATGGTTTCGAAAACTCTCTCTGTTCAGACTATATGACGGAGAAGTTGTTCCAGTATTACAAACGTGACCTAATAACAGTCGTAAGGGGTTCAATGGACTATGCGAAATATCTACCGAAGGGAACCTTTATAAATACCGCTGATTTCCGTTCAGTGAAGGAACTAGGAGAGTTCTTAAAGAGGCTGTCGAACAATGAAGACGAGTATATTGAATACCTTAAACGAAAAGACTCGTACGAGGTGTTTGAGAGGGAATACGTATTCAGGGACGCGATGTGCAATATCTGTGATAAAATCAATAATATGGAAAAACATAGAAAGATCTACANTTAGGTCACGTTTGTAATACTGGAACAACTTCTCCGTCATATAGTCTGAACAGAGAGAGTTTTCGAAACCAAGATAAAATTTATAGTCATGGTCTAATTTTGCGTCCAAATCTTGCGGCGCATTAAGTCCACATTTGCCGTATATGTCAACGTTGACGTGGCGGGAAAGTAATTGGACGAAGCGTTCTCTTCCACTTAATGAATAACAATTACTAACCGCCCATGCGGCCATTTTCGTTTTCCGTCGGAAGATTTCCGTATAGTTCTTGGTTGGAAGTTTCGTTCTTGTTTTAAGAAGTCCGTACGGGTGGAAAATGTCCGAGTCGGTCCGATATGTCCAAGACCAGTTAAATGTGTTGTGCCAGTTTTTCGACCGGAATTCCTGGCGCACTAAATGCACCGGACTTTCCAGCGTGAAAAATATCCATGCCTGGTCAGGGTCTCGCTGTGCCGGGCTGACGGGTGGACGATGGTCCATGCCGGTGTCCGGTAAGGAGTACATAACCGCCTTGCTAGTGACAACGTCTCTGTGGTCGTTACTAATTTTGCAGTTCTTATAGGAACATTGTGTCATGTCCGTGTCACTGTACCAATTTATTAGCCAGCCGGGTGGGTTCCAGAACAGAATCTTGTGTTTCGCTATCTCGTCCGTGGTGTTTACAAACAAAACTCTGTCGATGAACATGCTCTTGGCGACTATCGTGTTATTTATGGTGTTTTCACTGACTTGGTGGATTCCATTGTCGATGCTAACAACGTCAAATTCCTGTGATTTGATAATATTTATATTGGGAATATTTTCAGGTAGCCTTGTGGTGATATAGTTGACATCAGTCGCATTGTCGATTACATGATAATTAACTGGTATCTGACCATAAGTATTGTTCGTCGCGACTTTAAGGCTGGTATATGCTAAGATGTATGATCCAAATGCTGTTATCAGGAAAACTGCTATAACCGCTTGAATGTGGTGTGTTGGAATAAGGCGAATGTACTGAGCAAACGCCATGGTCTGAAATAAAGAAAAGAAGTTTACAATTTTATTATTTGGTGTCCCAATGTCCTAGCTTAGATTTGTTCGCTTGAAGAATTATCATCACGTATTCCACAAACATTTCGGTGGATTTAAAAACCAAACACTATAATTTCATCATTCTTTATGTCATGCGCGTTTACAAAACGGTTCATCCATATGTAGAAGGTAAAATGGGTGAAATACCCATGTCTCTTGCTTATGATTCAAGGTTGCATTTACAGATCAGAGGTCAAATAAAGCATGGTAAAGCTTTTACAAAATGCTACTTTAACGTAAACCAAGTTATTTAAAAAAAATACCACGCATATTCAGAATAATATAGCAGAGATGGTGTGTTACCGCAAGACATGTTTGCTTAGATCAAAGTTCAAGGACAAACTTAGAGTTTACAGTTTATCCGGATAGTAACTTCGTCATTCATCAGGCAATTGTAAAATAATTTGCAAAACTCTGTTCATCATTAAGAAATGTTTCTGATGCAAGATACGGACGTGTCCATAGCCCAAAGGTCAGTGTTACACTTAAAGATCAAAGGTCCGAAATTTCATATGAACGTGTCTTCAACATTTGTTAACGAAATGATGATTACATGAATAATGCCTGTATGCGCTAGCTCAAAAGTCAAGGCCGTCAAAATAAAATGTGTTTATGTTCACCCCTTTTACATAATTTATTGTGTGCAACGTCTTTGTCCCCCGCTTAAAGTGTAATATTTGACATGTTTAATTAAATAAATTAAAAAAATGAATGACATTTAAAACAACGGACTCAATATATCGACGAACAGTTCGTAGATATATTGTGTCCGTCGTTTTAAATGCCATTCATGTTTTATTTATCTAATGAAAAATGTCAAATATTACCCTCCGGCGGAACTGCATTTAGTAGTTAAGTCCGGTCGCAAATTGAAGGAAACCTTTTGCATATGCGGATGATTGAAATGGATGTGGTTACATCTTCATTTGATGATTAATCGTAAAAAAAAGGTTCGCTGCCAATCCAGTTTCTATTTTGTAATGCTTTTAATCTGGTCCTTTTTGCTAAAGGTGTGAAAAACGATATGTAACTACCGACAGACATAATCAGTATGTTAACTAAATGTTTAACTAATACTCTCAATCCACATTTTAGCAAGTTAATTGTTTTCTGAAGAATACAATAATTTAAAAAAGTATACGGTCCATGCAAAGCTTTTAATATACAATTGACTACTCTGTAGTTGGCTGGACCTTCAAAATAACGTACTTCGGATGCCCTTGAAACGCATGGTAAACTATTTTCGTTTTTTTCGTATTTATAAGAACGCATAGCTCTACATTCAACAAAATAACAAAAGTAATATATAACGTTTTATGTTTATACACATTTCAGAAAAAAAAAGAAATTTAACAAACTCACCATTTCTATCGGTCCATGTACAATCCACATAATAAATAATTTGATTTGTTTGAAATCATAGCAATGTTGCAATACTTTGCAACACGCGTTGTTCACATTCACTGCACAGGGTGTCGCAATTACAGGTACGTAAATATGACCACGATGTCCGCAGGCATATCTGATACTGAAAGCCGCAGACAGTTTCAAATCAAAAACAAGGAAGTGGGACAAATTAATTGTATCGATCTTTTTCAAATTTTCACATCAAATCGGATGCCCAACACATACGTGCATGTTTACAAATTAGCATGAAATATCATTAAAAAAAGATATTCGGCGTTTGTAATTATAATAGTAGACATGAGACGGATACATTAAGTAAGGATAAGCAAATTTAAAACTAAAAAGTAAAAAAAAAAATGGAAATGTTAAATCGAGTTTAAGAAAAAACGATGCTTAGTTGGAGCAAAGATATTGGCTTAAAATATTGAAATAGATAAAATAGAACATATTTCATTTTAAACAAATAGCTGATCTAGCACATAAGTGCATTTAAGTTTACAGAGAGGCGTAAAATGAGAGAATGAATAGTAAATTGTACATACCGCTAAAGTACTGTGCCTATAGTCGACCCTTGTGTAATTGGCATGTTTTAGAGAGAAATTGTTATGTATGTGACTTCTTATCTTATCGTCCTCGTAGAAACGCTAGTGTATAAGTGACGCGAAATCTGAAATTATCGCGAGGTAAAAGGTCTAGTAAGAGGTCATAATAATGGTACGGATGAACATACAAACCCATCAAACAACAACAGACGAAGTAACTGAAAAATGTTAATCAGCAAACCAAATATTGTTCGAAAAAAGAAACATTGTACTAAACTATGTCATCCACATACGATTTGTACAATACTCATAACACAAAATAAAGTCCAAGCTTCTGATATAAAGTTCATATACGCGTACACCATCATGGTGTTAGCGTTACCGATCGCCATAATCTTTCAGCTGGCAATTAAAATTTAAAAAATCTTAAATAATATTGCGATTGTAAAAAATCAATTGTTCTCTTTATAATAACATGGAATATTATTTTTGTAATTTAATTTATTGAAGTCCTCGTGCAAGAAATAATATTGATAATTTATAGCTTTGTTTCGTGAAATTGTAGGTGTTTAGTCCTAAGAAAACTAATGATTTTTTTTTATAAAGATGCATTTAAATGTATACATATACACTTTTGCTACTAAATATGATATTTGTTAATAATTATTAAGTTTTTAAAACGTTTATTTCGAAATTTCTCGGCGATTTCTTGACTAATCACAAGTCTGTGCATATGTTTAACGTTGCTGTAACCAGTGCAGCGCGAAAAGTCCGAATGTAAACAATAACAATCAACTGGTCTATACCATATTTATTTCCTCACGCATGTCCAAATCTTGGTCAATTTTTAGCAACTAAAGCAACCTGAGAAATCCCAATATCCGGTCCTGTGAACACAAAGCAGACTATAGTATTCTTATCCCGGACATTGCACACGAGTCTCCTCATTGGGTGATGGGCACTTTGTGTGTTAAATACTATCGTGTGTTTTCTCAAACGTTGACTAAAGTAGGGTCAATATACACTTGACCCCCCCCCCCAAAAAAAAAAAATGCTACAAAAGGTATTTTAACTATTCCTGGTAGGATGGAAGGTACTTTTTAACATATCAAAAGTTTACCTAAATTGGACTTCCGGAAAGTAGGTTTTTTTCAAGATGGCCACCAAAACCTATTTATGATCATAACTATGTAAGTTTCCACTGCAATTTGATGATTTTTGTGTCTATACCTAGGTTTTTAGGAGTCAAAATGGCCGCCAAGATGGGCGCTCTAACCTTCTTATGATAATAACTATGCAAGTATCCACTCAAATTTGATGATTGTGTTGTCTATACCTAGGTTTTTGGGGTCAAAGACCACATTAAGATCATCAGACATAGTGTAAATTTATTAAATTACACAGAAATCCAACATTGCGTCCAACATGACCGCCAGGATGGCCGCCCAAACCTTCTTATGATAATAACTATGTAAGTATCCACTTAAAATTTATGATTTTGGTGGCTATACCTAGGTTTCAGGGGGCAAAGAACACACTAAGATATTAAAAACTAATGTTAGTCTTTTACGCAACATAGATGGCGCTCAAACACAAAGACCACAAGTGCATACTGACTCAAACGTGATGATTGAAAATGAGTCATTGTAAGGTAAGTCTAATATGTTTTTCAACATCGCACTACCAAGCGACAAACGTTTCAGTGTAATTTGACTAAACATGAGTCTGGACCTTATTGTCATTTGGAGTAATGCTGGAGCCAGATGAGCAAATCTGTACACTCACCCATCGATGTCGTGGTGCTATGACGGGATTGTTTCACTGTTGCTTTAACAATATCAACGTCTGCATCCCCTGGTGACAAAACGACATTACATCCCTTTTTAGTCAGAGCTGTGCTGATCAGAGCAATCATGCCTGCCTTGTTTTTGTAACGAGACAAAAAGCCCACCTGTTTGCATGATAATTATGTTTCTTTGTTGAAACTCACAATAGGGTTCAAACTTTTCCTCGTCTCTAGTGTGTTTGTCTTTGATAGAAGGACCGTCTTCGTAACCATCGAACACCATTGTCGTTTGTCCGTAATGCCTTACAGTGGACTCTGCATAAGACTCGACTATTGCGTTATATGTGTCACCCTTTTTCCATGGTAAACGATGCCACCATCTTAGCACGTAACGATCTGTTTTTGGAATACCGTTCATCACAGCCTCGTTTGATGCGTCTGCAGCATGATCTCTTATTGCCTTAGCGATTTGAGGCAATGTTTGATTTAAGAAGTATGTTCTTGGCTTCAAAGAGGGCAGGTGGGGCTCGGTTCATACGCCAGTATGTCTTCAAGGGAAAGATCTCCATATGTTGACACAACCAATAAACGTTGGACCAGAAGGGCAGGATCAATAGCACGGTCAGAATCAATCTTAACAGCTGAGTTATTTCCAAGAGTTATGTCTTTTCTCTTGAATTTATAAGCAAAGGCCGACTTTCCTTTGATATATCTTATGATCTTGTTACCAACCGTCTCCAAAGCATGAATATTCACATCTGACCCAGCCACTATCCCATTGACAATGTTTATAAGAGTCGGATCAGCTGTGTAGGGTGAGCAATCTGTAATCTTTGATTGCATTGCCTCGAGATCCGAAGCATCTCTTTTGATGAGCGCCTCATCTAAGTCTTTGTTATATGGACTTGTGGTACAATGGATCTAACCTATACAATGAAAATGGCCTCAGAATTAGATAGCATTAAGGTAATACACACGCATATTTCTCGAAAATGGATATTTCAAAGTTGGTAATACTATATTTAATACACGGTTTAGATATAGTCAAAGGCTTTGGAACAATGAAGGCAAACAAAAAAGGAACTTCAAAATTCGCTTTCATTTTAAGGAAATTGTCAAGGTTGTGTGAGAATGAGTGGATAAAGGTCAGGTCTGTGAAATCATGCATCGTAATGTTGTACTCGAATATTAAAGATGCAGATAGCAGGGCCGTCGATCTCCGTTTTTTGGGCCGAATATCGGCCCCGTCCCCCATCAGAAAAGTGTACCTTTTTCCCCTTTTTTGGAAAAAAATCCCCCTAAAAAAAAGCCGCCAGTAGGTCCGAATGAATAAAAATCAAACAATCCCTTGGCTAATTCGAGAAAAAGCCGCCTGAAACATTGGCGACAAATTTCTTCGAAATGAATAGNTTTTACAAAAAAAAAAAAAAAAAAAAAATCCCCCTCATCAGCCCATGATGAGGGCCCCTGGCCCCTTCCCCTGATGGACAGAGACGGCCCTGGATAGGGTCCAAAGGTTTTGCTTTTCCTCGGTCATCCCACTGCCGCGAGTCAGACCACCTGTGCTCTTTAGAGATCTCATCAATGTTTCCTCAATGACAAGATCGCTACTTAGCCCAGCCCAGCATCGATTGCTTCTACGAAAAACGTGAAAACCATCAACAAACCTTCGATACAAGTCTGGGTTTGTTTCCTCTAGGTTTCTCATTTGCTGCAGATTATAATAAGCAGATCGCCGGTAATTGAAGTGCCCAGCTGCAGCAAAGACGGATAGACGAACGGACACTGCCTGCAAATGCATCAGCCAACACCCAGTACGATCCGCCTTGATCAATATCCTTGCCATGTTAACCATTCGCTGATCATTCAGTCATACTTGGCTTGTCTGTGAGGTATGGGCAAGTTCATTTTCCTTCTTCTCTGTAGCCGTCTCGAGTTTGATCAAAATCTCAGAACATCAAGCATTTGCCAGCTTCGTCTCGCCCCTAAGAAGGGAATAGAACAATTCCTCGGCTTTACCCAGCAGTATCTTAATATCGGGATCTTCCTTGGTTATTTAGGCTATAAACTGGCTGTGTAGGCACTTGTCAACAAGTAAATGGCCCACACAGCCCTCTGGATAGCTTTCCCTGTCATAATGTGCACAATTGCATTTGTCCCATATACAGTATCGAGTATGTTTTTGAGACCGGTGCCTTCCATGAGAGATCCTATGGCCCCAGCAAGTTCATAACTTAAGGAAAACACCCCAATATCATAAAAAAATGTTTTTCAGGCAACAACTTGTGGCGCATCAATGACGATTTCAGCAGCCTTCCAATACAAGGGTTGGTCAAACGTCACAATTGCGTGAATGTTGTGCTTCATCGTAAGGTTGCAAACAAAGTTTAAGGTTGACAGAATGCACAATTTGTCCCCAGAGAACATATTGATAATAGACAAGAATGTGTGTCTGCTTTTTTCAATGCATCAAATGGTGTACATATCATCAAGGGAGGTAACTTTTCAAAAAAATAAATATAAGGCATGGGCTAAGTCTCAAACAGGACACGTATGCTTAGACACAAATAGAGTAATGCAGTTAGAATCTCACAATACTTTAACAATATGTGCTGTCTGAAAAAGTTTTTTTTTAACATTGCAACAAGTGGTTTTGGAGGATTACTTTGAAAAGCTTTCTCGAGTAGGCTCATGGGCCTCTTATATCTTCAGCCGACTAAAACCAGGTTTAAGGTCTAGACCCATGTTAAATAAGAATACGTCTATTTGTTGGATGAATTGTAATGGTCTCTATCAACAATGATCAAGATCTGAAAAGATNCTCCAGACAGGAGAAGATAACACCGGACATCATATCACTTATGTCACTGCACGACTTTAATTGCTTGGGTGTAAATGACAAAACAACTATCATGAAATTGCATATAAAGAAGTAATGCCTTTATATAATGGAAGATTATCTGTGTATAATACATTTGTATATATTCAAATTATGTATTTATATATGTGATTATGCATATATATAATGGTTACAGGCATTCATATAAAGATCTTTTGCCTTCATATAAAGAAGTAATGCCTTTATATAATGGAAGATTATATGTGTATAATACATTCGTATCTGTATATGTTTACATTTTATCTATATATAAGAAAATTATTTCTTAATATAGTAATGATTTATCTGTATATATTCAAATTGTGTATTTATATATTGTGATAATGGTTACAGGCATTCATGCAGTCAGATTGACGTACTATCACAAGTTTTGGTCAACACAGTCAAGGCGTTCCATAAAATTTGAGTGGATACTTATAGGATCAGTTAAAATACCTTTTGTAGCAATTTTTATGGTGGTTGATAGTTTTTTTTCTTCCATATATTGACCCTACTACAAAGCACCGCAACCGTATTCACAACAACGGGAATCTTCAATAATAATTGTTTGATGTAACAAAACATTACTATAAACATAACACGAGGTAACACAAAGGGTGACATGTTGACATTTTTCATGACTTAACATAATCATCGCTGTTTCATTATAAGTTAAATATCTCTATTCAAGCTTATTACTTCTACAGCATCATCAAGATTGGTTAGTGTAAATTAAGGTTAATTGCCGGTCAACACCTTTTAAAAAGCAGGCAGCATTAAATTGGTAAATTTGGGATAATTCATGGGCCATAATTCTGAAATGATTAATACGATCCGACTGGTTCTGGAACTTGGCTGAGATAGTAGGCGCTTACACATTATTACCAAGTGTTATGACATCCAATTTAAACTGTTTGAGTTATTAAGCTCACATCGTTCTGCTGGACGCTTCCCGGCTGAACCCCCTTCCTGCACCCCACACCTGCCACAGGTGTTCCCATTCTATGCACTGTTTTTTTTTAAACCCGTGCGTATGATAGAATATAATCAAATGTGTTACAATATCTGCACAACTGTAAAAACTTGAAGCTTACAGACAACATCCTGTTTTCAAATACTTTCACAATATTTTATTCACAACAGGCATACTGTTTTCTTACAAATATAACATTTACCGGTAAATAAGTATCATTTAAAACAACAAATACACTTTTTCAACACAATGTTCGCTGTCTGTTTTAGTTTTATCAAATTACTTATCAAATAACAATGAGTTTGCATTTTACATGCTTTTGTTTATTAGTTTATATTGATTGTACACCATGTTCAATATTATTCTCCTCTGGCTGTTTGATGGTTTATCAGTACTAAGTACACATGCTTACACCTATAACTGACAACTGCCCTACTTAGCTCTTTGAGCGCTGGAACCGGATTTTGAAGGCCTTTGCAAACAGTTTGGATCCAGATGAGACGCCACAAAATGTGGCGTCTCATCAGGATCCAAACTGTTTGCTATTCTGATAGTATTCCTTGAAAAAAAATCAAAGAAAATGCTAATTTAAGAAAATTAGCAGACAACATTTTAGCAGACGACAAATTTCCCAGCATGCAAAGGGTTAAATCAGAGGTAGGGGGAAGTTGATTCGAGAGAAACATTTTCATGTGAAGACATGAACATGGAAAATGTTCACGAACAATTAGGAGCACACTTGGTTTTGATCAACATGTAAAATGCAAACTAGGGTACAGATTCATTTAGCACCAGAGGGGAGCCTACTACATTTCTTCATAACCTCATAAATCACTGGCTGTTTAAAGTACATGGAATGTAATGTTAAACAAAATATGTTTATGTTTTCAAACATAAAAAAAGCTTTTACATTTATGAAAGCATATTCACATAAAGCATTTTTTTTTAAATAATGTCAAGTGCAACACATGTACAGATTTCCCCTGAGGACTTTTATACAAACCACCAAAGCTCTACTAGAGATCAAACTACTCAACCATGGGAGCCTTGTTATGAGAAAACTGGCCAATCAGGGATGACATGTTCAACTTTTACAGAAATTTTCGTTTAAAGGAAATTTCTTCTTCACAAATCTTGTGTCTAGGCGGAAAGTGATGTCCCCAATTAGCCTGTGCGGACTGCACAGGCTTATCTGGGAGACACTTTGCACACATGCATTAAGCCCACTATTCCCAGAATGAGCCTCATACAATCACATGGATAAGGTCCGTCACAAAGATACTGACGCATAGCTACTCTGCAAAGAGGTAAACAATTGAGCAACAAAAACAAAACAGAAAAAAAGTCAACATCACTTACAATTCCAGTATATAAAACAATAAATGCAAATAAACTAATTAACTTATATAATAATTTGTAGCTGGTGTTTAATATTATGATAATTCTATTATACTCTGCTTATAAAATGTTAATGTGCAGTCAATAATAACAAATAATATCTATGGATTTCATTTTCATTTGTAGAATAGAGTAAATGAAATAAAGCTTACAACTAACAATTATACGTGTCGCGTTCTGAGAAAACTGGGCAAATTGCAGGTGCGTAAAGTGTCCTCCCAGATTAGCCTGTGTAGTCCGCACAGGCTATCAGGGACGACACTTTCGGCCAAAATTTGATTTTTGCTAAGAAGAGACATCATTTTAACGAAAAATTCCAGAAAAGCGGAAATTGTCATCCCTGATTAGCCTGTGCGGACTGCACAAGCTAATCTGGGATGACAATTTACGCACAAGCATTATGCTCAGTTTTCTCAGAACACGACACATATACTGAAGAATTCCCTATATTCTTCAGTACTGCCCTTTTCCAAGACGCTTATTTTAAAAACAAACAAAATTAACCGATGACTGAGTATTCAAAAACGCACAGCCAAACCCACAAGGTATACAATGCACACATTTCAAAATTCACCCATCAAATTACACACTATACCATTAATGATAACACTATTGAGGTAATGAGGGAAAAGAGTGGCACATTTGAACAATATAGGAATTTCCTACATTACAAACTGACTACTTCTAATATTTAAGTATCATATAATTCTTTATTCAACATGAATGCAAATCTTGTAACATTGTTTCTTACTTTTTTATGTGGCCTCAATTAAAGTCAATAACAAATATATAAATTTGTTCTAAGTGCAATTTTTGGCAAACCCTATTTTAGCCCTATTAATAGCACGATTTAAAACCTTACATCAAAATAACAAGGTGAGCAAATTCACTTTCTGTTTCATGTTGTTTTTTTAAAGATATTTATGAAAAAAATCTGACAACAGGACAATCTGACTGACAAGGGAAATGTATATCCACTGTGCTCTTCAGTGGGCACATACAAATGAATGTATAATAGGGAAGCCTTAACCCTTTGAGCGCTGGAACCGGATTTTGAAGGCCTTTGCAAACAGTTTGGATCCAGATGAGACGCCACAAAACGTGGCGTCTCATCAGGATCCAAACTGTTTGCTATTCTGATAGTATTCTTTGAAAAAAAATCAAAGAAAATGCTAATTTTAAAAATTCAGCAGACAACATTTTAGCAGACGACAAATTTCCCAGCATGCAAAGTGTTAATAATAGGCCTGTTTTATTTATCAGAGATGCTAATGAATAATGCTATTGTTTCAATGTATATGAGTGCATATCATGTATACGTGGATATGAAAATTTAATTAAACAATGTGCAACAAAACGCAAACAAACAAACTTAAAATAACCATGTGAGCCGCGTGATGTGGAAATAGGTCTTATGGCATTTTAGGGCAAACACAGCTCCAGACCAGTTTGTGCATTTGCCGAGTCTAGTCAGGAGCTACTCATCTCCCTATAAAGTAACACAAGGTTTTGCGGTGTCATAAGCGGACAGGGTAGCTCCTGACCAGACTACACAGATTCCAGGACACTTTGGAGCTACACTGGGTGCATATGGCATAAGATCCATTTTCGCATGATGTGGCTCATATTACATTTCCACGATTCAGCTGGCATCAGCTTATGTAATAAAGAACAAAGTCAACATAATCAAGTGTAATTAACCTGAATGCAATAAACAATATTTGATATGGAGTAACAATGATAAAAACAAAACATAAATCGAGAATGAGCAAATTCATGATCACATAGTTCCACAGACTCAAGCACACAATATGTCATCAACAAAGAACGCAAACTATGTATAACAATGTAAAAACAATTGTTCTATATATATCACTTTATAGAGATACATTTGTTCAATAATTGAAAAAATATGTATATATTTGTTCAAAAGTTTAAAAAAAAAAACATGTTAAACTCAATACCTATTTCAGGATCCCCCCCCCCCTAAAAAAATAGATTAATGCCTTAGATTGAATATTAACTGATGTTTTCAAAATCAACATCAACATCAAAACATCAACTTATTTATACTAAGAGGCACTCCTGGCTACACATTGTTCAAATGTTATTATTTTCAGAATCAGCATGCAATTGTGAAGTTGAAGTAGCAACATTATGAAGGATTTCCAATAAATAGTACACCCACGCAACTTTTGCTGGTGATAATAAATATTTAGAATTCAAAAAACAACACTTACTGCACAAGCAAATCATTTCATTGTATAAGGCTCTTTAAGAAAGGTTATCTGCACAATGAAGTTTGCCTTGATAATTATCATGTACGTGTAATATGAAATTAGAGGGGGTCTTTGTGCACCACTCACTGAACACGCTAGTGGGAAATCTCATAACAGACAAGGCATAGTTGCTCATAAATTGTATCAATATGTTTGAATAAAGGCCTTCCAAATTCAACAGTTTTCTATCAAGATGAAGCGGTAAACAAATACCAGAGTAATGACAAATCATTCACAAGTTATGTAACTGTAAACCCTTCATCTTAATTAACATGTTTCCATGTTTACTAACAGAAAAACTGATGATGTTTTGAGCAGCAAGGTCCCAATGTGACAACGGTGACCATGGGAATCAGTATCTGAGGCTCTCATATATATTCTTAAGTCTATTTTGGCAGGATTAACTATAGGTCACATTGTTTATATTTCAATACAAGTGTGCAAAAATGTAATTGTAAAAATAATTCAAGCTTTCAATGAAAATTGTATACAAAATAAACAACACATAGACATGTAGTGTTGTTTTTTTCACACACAACAATACCAACTTTTCAATGCTATCACCAATCAATTAAATGTGNGATGACAATTTATGCACAAGCATTATGCACAGTTTTCTCAGAACGCGACACAAATAAGCTACATGTACTTAAACCAGTTTTCTCAATAACTGATAAGCATTTTTGAGAACACGGGGCTGGTTGACAAGGACCGTTAGGATTTGTCATCCTCTGCTGTCTTGTCCTGGTTCTTGAGTACTTTCTCATTTGTCTTTTTCTGCATTTTGTTCTCGTAGTCTCGTATGTCTGTCATGCTCATGTCTGAAAACATGCATCAAATGAAGAATGTAATATAGGCAAGTTGAACAAATAATGTAAATGATGACTGGACTAGGTAATTATAATATGCAAGCAAAAAAACTATAATTAATAATGCCATAATTCAAGCCCATTTTATCAAAAGAAGCAAATTATAAGAGATGTGTTTGTCAGAAACACAATACCCCCTATTGCGCCACTTTGAAATAAAATTTCAATATATCATTTGGCAGGTTTAGGAATTATCTCCCTTTAAAAGCTTATAACTTCCCTTGGATTGTATTTTTTGACTTTTGACCTTGAAGGATGACCTTGACCTTGACCTTTGACCACTCAAAATGTGCAGCTCCATGAGATACACATGTATGCCAAATATCAAGTTGCTATCTTCAATATTGCAAAAGTGATGGCCAACATTTAAGTTTTCGGACGGACGGACGGACTGACAGTTCAACTGTTCTATGCCACCCTACCGGAGGCATTAAAAGACTAGATGCCTGTGGCAACATGTTGAGTTCATTGTCAAGAATGCTAGTAATTATATCACAAGCCGCACCATACACATGCTTGATCTTTGACCTCAAATTGTGACCTTGACCATTTCAAAAGGGGCACAGTACATTGATGTGACACGTCTAACACACATTTGTGGAAAAAAATATTTTTAAATTGCATGATATAAAATGAATTTGCAGTCTGGAAAAGCTTTGCATATGCAATGCTCAAATTGACAAATTGAGCAAGGGACACAGGTCTTACATATGACACTCTTCCCACATGGTTGACAAGTTTGGCAAGTTATTAAAATTTTATGATGAATGACGAAGTTGCTGTTTCGATTTACCCTTGACATCTAAAAGAGACTTTGAGCTATAAAGATGGGCATTGAACTTGGCCTACCGTTATTTAAAAAAGTTATTTCAAAATTGCATGATGAATCTTGAAATAACAGTCCGGAGAAGCTGTATTATGGCCAAATTTTACCTTTGACCTCTAAGTGTGACCATGACCTTAAAGGCATAGATATAAGTGAAACGTGGTTAACATTTGTGCTAAGTTATTTTAAAATTGCATGATGAATGATGAGGTTACACTCCAAGACAAGCTGTTTAGTGATCTTTTAATGTTACCTTGACCCCTGGGGAAGAGAGACATGTGTAACACAAGACATGTTCTCTCCCTGCGGCGGATATTTGTGGTAATTTAAAAATTGCATGATGAATAATAAAGTAAAAGTTTGGACAAAATGTATTGTGCCAAAATTTGACCTTTGACCTTATAGTTTGACCATGACCTTTTAAGTAGGGAGACAGGTGTTAAATGAGACAAGCCGTCTCCTCATGGTGAACATTTGTGGTAAGTTATTGACAATTTTCAGGATGAATGACAAAGTAATAATCAAGACAAGCTGTTTAAAGCCCAAATTTGACGACCTTTGACCTCATAAGTGTGACTTTGACCTTTGAGGTTGTGAGATAAAAGTAGGTGTTACAAGTGACATTCTGTCTGGCCATGATGACAATTTCTAGTACTGGTAAGCTTTTTTAATATTGGATGATGAATGACAAGGTTCAAGTCCGGACAAGCTTCAACGGACTTACGCATGTACCCATGCATGCACAAACACTCAACAATTAAGACAGCTATTTCAAGCTTTCTGCATATGGTCTCAATATAAACCTTCATTTTCTGTGTTAACATTTTAGTTAAAAATAATTTATTAATTAAACATAGTCATGAATTTTATAAAGTTTAAACAACAAACAAAGCGAAAAATGGAAATAAGCATATAAATGTCAAGCACAAAGTATCCAGTTCCAGACAGGGAAAGCTCACATGATCTACAGTACGTACCTATCCACTCATCCATCCAGGATATAGCCTGCCTGTGTCCCAGCAGATTCACATCACGGCACGACTACAATTATAAACAAAACACAACATCAGTATTTGTGATGCAAACACTTAGTACAGACAATTGGAAAATGCATGTTTTCAATCTCAAAATTATTCATAACCTAACATTTAGTTCAATTAGAATGCTTTTTACATTAAGCTTTGGTTTTCAATGGATTCAAAGGTTACGAAAAAGATGATAATGTAAAAGAACATTTGAAGTCATGGGGAAAGATTAAGAATGTTATTAATGTAACTCATAACTTATGACTACAGGAATGACTGTAACATATGAGCCAAACTCTGCGAAAATGGGGCTTAATGCAGGTGCGTAAAGTTTCAGGGAAGACACTTCGCTTTTATGGTATTTCTTGATTAAAGGAAGTCCCTTCTTAGCAAAAATCCAATTTAGGGGGAAAGTGTTGTTTCTGAATAACCTGTGCAAACTGTTCAAGCTTATCTCTGACAACACTTTAGGCACATTCATTAAGCCCCATTTTCCCAAAGTGATGATCATATTATATAGCTCTAGAGCTCAATTATGCTAAATCAAAATGAACTTGTACTGTATTTAAAATGAACAATTACTGTATTTAAAATTGACTAGTACTGTATTTGAAATGCAAAACTAGTGTCTTTCAAATCCACTAGCAATGTATTTCAAATGTGCTATAGTTTAGTATTTCAGATTGCTTGTCACAAGACAGTGTGCTTTATATTCTTCTTAAATTCTAAGGAAAATGCAAATCGTACACAAATATATGTTTTGGTGTTAACCAATTATAATGTATAAGATGTCATACTTCAATGTGTATGTTCATGCTATAAAATAATGTGAAATTAAAACTGAGATGGATTGTTGATTACCAGGACATACAATAGATTTTCAAACTTTGTTATTAATTGTAAAGGAATATATTTATATACAGACAAACAGTTAAAACACTCAGATGTCACTGTGGTACCTTTTGTGCATATTCCTCCACTTTTGTTTGAAGGCCCCAAACTTCAAAAAAGCAACGCACAACTTTGTATGAACACATAATGGGCTGACTGGCATCCTGCAACAGGATTGATCAATATTCACAGATAAGCAGTTCGACTTCCAGATGATGAAGATTGAGAACACATATGTGGCGTGTTCTGAGAAAACTGGGCAAAATGCTTGTGCGTAAAGTGTCATCCCAGATTAGCCTGTGCAGTCCGCACAGGCTAATCCGGGATGACACTTTCCGCCTAAACTGGATTTTCGCTAAGAAGAGACATCATTCAAACCAAAAATTCCATAAAAGCGGAAATTGTCGTCCCTGATTAGCCTGTGCGGACTGCACAGGCTAATCTGGGATGACAATTTACGCACAAGCATTTTGCCCAGTTTTCTCAGAACACGCCACATATGGGTCTTATGCCATAGGCCATCAGCATACTTCATGACCAGCCTGCGCAATTGTACAGTCGTGTCAGTAGCTACGTTGTCCGCTATAAAGTCATGCAAGGTTGAGCTGTCTCATAAGTGGACAGGGTAGCTCCTGACCAGACTGCGCTATTGCACAGGCTGGTCTGGAGCTACGCTTGCCGCATTTTGCATTAGTTCCAATTTCGCATGACG
>VMBQ01002070.1:103647-145779 GCA_007657795.1 Dreissena rostriformis | reverse complement strand
CGCTTTATTGGTATTTTTTGTTTAAAAAAAGTCTCTTCTTTTCAAAAATCCAGTTAAGGCGGAAAGTGTCATCCCTGATTAGCCTGTGCAAACTATACACATGATAGTCTGGGATGATACTTTACTCACATTCATCAAGCCGGGTTATCCCAGAGCGCTGCTCAATTGTACATTAACCCTTTGCATGCTGGGAAATTTGTCCTCTGCTAAAATGACGTCTGCTAAATTTCTAAAATTAGCATTTTCTTCGATTTTTTTTCAAAGAATACTATCAGAATAGCAAACAGTTTGGATCCTGATGAGACGCCACGTTTTGTGGCGTCTCATCTGGATCCAAACTGTTTGCAAAGGCCTTCAAAATCCGGTTCCAGCGCTCAAAGGGTTAATTCTGAACAAACAGAATGCAGAGCTCCTTTGTTGATGACAAGACATCCTGATTAATGGCTATCACAAAAGTGATATCACTGGAAACCAGTGATAAGTGGCTTTCAGTAAGTAAGGATTTATCCCAAATCTTTTCTGCTGTATTATGCCTAATGGGCACAATAGAAATGGCAAAATTAATCTTGAAGAAACTAGTTTGTGCAGCTTTTTATGCCCATTCATTTAAGACCATTCCATTTTCTCCACAAATAATTATGGCCAATTTATGGCCTTTATCAAAATGGAAAATCATGGTGTCATCTGATCTATTAATGTAAGCATGGCAACACAGAGCGACAGCAAAATGCTGAACCCTCGGCCAATTACAAGCGGTTGAAAAGCAACACATATGTGGCCATTGTGTATTGGATATGGTATCCGCCTAGCGACTGGGAGGTCCCAGGTTCATTCAGAGCCTTCTTTAGATCTCCCACAAAGACACCAAGGTTTAAGCCAGGAAACAGACTCAAGAGGGTTTGAATAAGCCTTCAACTTTTGTTGCAATCGAGCTAAAATAAATAGGTTTTAATTTGGGCTGGTAAACACTAACAAAGCAGTGAAAGGGATTTTACTATGCAACTTATCTACCAAAGAATGCCCAGATTGTATGAGCCTTGTTCAAGGAAAACTGGGCTTAATGCATGTGCGTAAAGTGTTGTCCAGATTAGCCTGTGCAGTCTGCAAATGCTAATCAGGTACAACACTTTCCGCTTTTATCAATTTTTTCGTTTAAATGTTGTTTCTTCTAAACAAAAATCTAGGGTAGGCGGAAAGTGTCGTCCTTGATTAGCCTGTGCGGACTGCACAGGCTAATCTGGGACGAAACTTTACGCACATGCATTAAGCCCAGTTTTCCCAGAACCAGGCTCATATGATGGGTAAGGTATTGGTACCTGTTGTTTCTCCCTGGGGTTGATCTCATCTTCGTCTTCTGAGGAACTGCCAGTGTAAGAGGCTGAAATCAGTAACATACAGGTGTAAAACATCAAGATTTACAAATGATCAACAAAAAACATTTAGTTTTTTCTATTTTAGTCTTTTATTTCATGAATAAATCATGTTATATATCATATTTTTATTTCATGAATACATCCTAACAGATGAAAAACAGAAAAAAAACACTATCTTTTTTATAAAATATATATTATTTTAATATTTGTATTACTGTTTCTAAATTTATATGCTAATTTATTTATATACATCTATCATGGTTAATGCAACATAATTGTACACGTGTTTTAGTAACATAAAGTAATAATTTACAAATAAACAAAACTAAATTATCATGTTTAATAATTGGTCAAGGAATTGCAGCATTGTCATGAAAAGAGGAAAATATCAATATTAACATAATGATATAATTAACTGAAATAAGCCAGAATAAATCTCCGCATCCAAGCAGATAGGACTTCAATAGGGGTCTATATAGGACTTCATGTATCATACTTATATTATGATTCTGAGTATCATCTTAATTTATTTTTTTGGTCAAACTCTAAACATAAATACCCCTCACTGATGTTCAGTTGAGCCATAAACAGGGCATACCCTGCCATTCGTCAAATTAGCCAATAGCTATAAACTGACCCATTTGGGTAACCATTTGGCTACACAACTTTCTGCATAAAAACCCATAAAATAGCCAAAATGAAAAGAATTTCGCCATGGCAAGGCAAATTTGGCTTCATTAAATTTTGGGCCTAAGGAAGCCCTGCCAATAAAAGCAAAGTTTCTATGACACAATCACAACTTACATAGCGAATCTGTGCTCCCACCGTACGAGCTAGCATTACTAGACCTTCTGTCCACTTTACCCCCATCCAGGAACTGCTGAGTGACACGTTTATCAAGCTGTACGCTATGCCGTCTATTACCCGCACGAGCCTTCTTAATAAAGTCCTCATCCGACAAGTTTCTCATTTTCTCCGGCGGATCATATCCGTCTGCGTTGGAGTCAGTTTTCGCTAGTAACTTTTTCGACAACATTGCTGTCTATCCAGAATGTTCCTTTTGATCCCTTATTTATAAAGCATTATTTTTGTTCAAGACTCCTCAGTCTTGCTTGTTGATCCAGAATGTTCCTTTTATCCTTATTAATAAAACATTATTTTTATTGAATACAAGACTACTCAGCCCTGCATGTTGTTAGTCACTGTTCAAAATCAATATTGTAGGTTTGTTCTCCCTGAAAAGCTATTGCAAATTATCTACTTTTTAATAAAAACACACAATATGTCCACAGAAGTTTATCACAAAAAGTACACTATATGGGTTCGGCTTTTGGTATAAGATCTTTGTATTCTATGTTTAAATAAATTACCTATTAATTTATCATAATGTGAAGCTTACATTCAATGCTTCAATATTAAATATTCAATAGCTGCTTTTCAATAAAAACACACAATACCTCCAATGAAGTTTAACACAACAAGTACACTATATGGATCTGGCTTTTGTATTAAGACCTGCATATTCTATTAACCTATTAATAATTAAATGACCTATTAATAATAATTTGCACACCATCGTTCAAGGCTGAACTGAAAAACGTACACCTTTTAAGGTCATTTGTTGGTAAACAAAAATCAATATGGGTGCATTCAAACCTATAGATTGAATTAAAATCCAGGTATACGCACAAGACTAAACCATATTAAGGTTATGCATATATTATATAAGTTCTATAATAATTAAGTCAATTGAACTTTTGTTCAGACTGAAGGAATTTTACTATGTTGCTTTACTAATACCTGATTTTTTTATTTTTTTTTTTCCTTGATGAAATTGCAAGAAGGGTTGTGCCATTAATAAAGGTTCGCCTCATTAAATTGGTGGAAGATCTAAGAAAATGATGTATGGCTGCTGATGAAGGTGATTGATCAATGAAACAGGAGCTTCTGGCAGACAGGTTTAATTAAATCAATCATGCCCTTCAATGCTCTAGCAAATGCTGATCAATACAAAATCAATCAAACAGTACTAAAAGTCAATACATGCTGTCTTAAGTTAGAAATCAAGTTAGTTAAAATTGCAGTTGAATATTTGACAGATTGTTTCTTGACTTTATGAACCATTTTAAAACTCGCCTGAGATGACTTCTAGAGTGTTCACAAGCTTTTTCTTTAAGTTGACCTCTTGACCAAGCTTTTGACCCCAAGTGATCCAGTTTCAAACTGGTCAAAGATATCATTGGCACAAATGACCAAGTTTCCTAAAGATTGGGCAATAAATCTGGCCTCTAGTGTGTTTACAAGGTAAATGTTGACCACACACAACAGACGGACAACAGACACAAGGTGATTAAAAAAGCTCACCTTTATCACATTGCGTTCAGGTGACCAAACAAGAGTATTTGATCTCTCAAAGGAACACTCAAGCATATAAATATGTTTAAGTCATTAATGATAAAAGTATTTCCATGACAAACTATTTCTATAAACCTCACAAAATTCCCTTCCAGAGAGAAAATCACAACTGAAGTGAAGTGTTGTCAAATAAAGACATACATATAATCTCAAGATGACAATCTTAAGTGTTTCGAGATGTTTTGTTGATATCTTTAATAGGCCTACACATGTCAGTCAACAAATGTAGATTGTGTGTACATACATTTTTGAATATATATCTGATATCGTAAAAATTGACCCAAAATTGCCAACCTAGATCCAAAGTTGAGGCGAATTCTAGTATCTCTAGCCTCATGGTTTGTAAAGCGATTCCTCAGTGGAAAGAAATAGCTTATAACCTTAAATTTAAATGAGCAAAGCTGAGGCAAAATGGGGCTTGATGTATGTGTGCGTAAAGTGTCGTCCCAGATTAGCCTGTGCAGTCCTTACAGGCTTATCAGGGATGACACTTTCCGCCTAGACTGGATTTTCGTTTAGAAGAGACTTCCTTTAAACAAAAAAATCAATAAAAGCAGAAAGTTTTGTCCTGATTAGCCTGTGCAGACTGCACAAGCTAATCTGGGACGACCCTTACGCTCATGCATTAAGCCCCTTTTTCCCAGAGCGTGGCTCAAATGAAAAACCTTGTGTTTGATGGCTTTTTGATGGCTGAAATGCCTGTCTTAGCATGATACTAAATGACATTAACAAAAAACAAAATCATACCAGGAAGCAGTTATCCACTTATTATTAAAAGGATTTTTCTGAGAACAAAAAAACAGTTTTTCTTATTTAAACCATGCTGTATTAAATTATCTGTACAGTGCACTTGATTTACTATTATTAGGGAATGCAAGATATTTTTACACTTGATGTCCCAAAAAGCTCTTGCTATAACAGAATAACAGATAAAAGTTGATAACCTAGTTGTTCAAGTTTTCTTATGTCCAAAAATGATCTTAATGTAACCCACTTAAGTTGATAACCTATTTGTACAAGGCTGATGTTGAAATTGTTAACATGCATCATTTATGACAGACTATGCAAAAAGATTATAAATCTTCGGATCAAATTTTTTCAAATGTACTGACCTACATGAATATAACATTTCTAGTAATTCATCTATCCCCACATCTATAAAGCAGGAATAAAATGTGGCAAAGTTAATGCTTAATATGGCATTCCGTGGGATGCAACTCATTATTAAAATGTGAGGCGTTTCTACATGTCCATTAAACAGACTCATTCCTTAAGTGAAATGCTAAAAGAAATCCCTTAATTTTATAAAGCGTCTAATATCTTATTATAATATCTCAATTTTATTTCAATTACATCTACCAAAGTACACAACTATAATTTATATGATTTTGCTCTTATAATTAAAATTATTTCAAAGAGTTATATTTAATTATTTTTTCCCAAATCAGTAGACTTTTCGTGGGAACAAATTCCCAATCCCGAAACAGCAAATTTTCCAAAAATGGACAGAAAAAAGCCTTAGAGGTGAGAAAAGTATATTCAGATGCCCCCACACCATGTTCAGCCCAGTAATCAATCTAATGCTGTCATCCCAAGTCCAGTGATACAAGTGGAACATTAAATAGATGTCAGGGGATGAAGAGGATGCCAATATAATGTTTCCTCTGTCATCTGACTGCCTATCAGGTGCTCCAATTAACTGAATCTGAGCCACACTATGGGAAAACAGGGCTTAATGCATGTGCATAAAGAAGTAGTCAGCACAGGCTTATAATCAGGGACAACACTTTCAGCTTTTATGGAATTTTTTGTATAACCCTTTGCATGCTGGGAAATTTGTCGTCTGCTAAAATGTCGTCTGCTGAATTTTTTAAATTAGCATTTTCTTTGATTTTTTTTCAAAGAATACTATCAGAATAGCAAACAGTTTGGATCCTGATGGCCACGTTCTGTGGCGTCTCATCTGGATCCAAACTGTTTGCAAAGGCCTTCAAAATCCGGTTCCAGCGCTCAAAGGGTTAACGCACATGCATTAAGCCCTGTTTTCCCAGAGCGAGGCTCTTTTTTTTTCTGCAAGAGATCAGTTAAATCAATACACAACATGTCAAGCTACCAGTAAAAGAGTTGATAATCGACAAATCAATCCACATACTTATTGAATTTCTTCTTAATATAATACACATGAGCATGATGATCAGAAACCAGAAACACCCAATTAAGTTTTGATTTACAATAGTTTGAGCAAAAGAAAATTAATACACTTACAATAGAGACTTAAATTAAAGGGACAATTGGAAAAAATCACAATTTTCAAAAATAAATACCATAGATTAAAAAAAAGAATGCGTGCATTTTATTCTAACAATCAAAATACCACTCCTGAGAAAATCATCAATAGAAATAAGTGATGTGTTTGTGAAACACTGTCCCCTTTTGAGCGATTTTGACCCATATATTTGACCTTTGACCTTGAAGGATGACCTTGACCTTTCACCACTCAAAATGTGCAGCTCCTTGAGATACACATGCATGCCAAAAATCAAGTTGCTATCTTCAAAATTGCAAAAGTTATGGACAATGTTAAAGTTTGTGCAAACCAACAAACAAACAAACCAACAGACAGGGCAAAAACAACATGTCCCCCAGTCGTTGCTATCTTGAATATTGCAAAAGTTATGGCCAATGTTAAAGTTTGTGCAAACCAACAAACAAACAAACCAACAGACAGGGCAAAAACAACATGTCTCCCAGTATAGACTGGGGGACATAAAAAGAGTTTGTAACGCTTTTCATTGATATTTCAGCAAAAACATCTATTACCAAAAATTTGTTTACACAACTATACAAATTTGAAAGCCCATGTGGTGAAGTGGTAGTACGTTAGCTTTTGCTTCTAGAAGTCATCATCATCAGGGTTTGAACCCCATGGCAGCCACATTATTTGTTTTTATCCTTTTCCTTATTACATATTGACACATAATTAATATGAAGGAAAGACAGGAAGTCATATGTCACTAATGAATTCATAAAATTTCCATTCCAAAGCATTATCTATTCAATTATGCAAATGTTGCATCGAATTCCCATACAAATTCAAAAAGGTCCACTTATTATGCAAACTAAGTTTGAAATTTCAACACTAGCTTCCTGTGCTTTAGCGTCTGACAAAAAAGCCTGAAGTACAAATTTGGTCCAATTATCAAAATATCTCTTAACACGGTTATGGAGACAGAAGTTTTCAACATCAAATCAAGTTTTTGTGTAAAACTCCCACAGTTTTGAAATAAGACTTCTCTGATTTTGAAAATAATGTCCATGATAATTGTATACATCATATTCAAGGTCTGACTTAATTCCTTTGGCCATCAGAAATTCATTTCCACATGATATCAATGGAACTAATGATCTGAATTCCATCGATCTATAATACAGTATTTTCCGGACCATAAGTTAGGTCAAAAAGGTTTTAAGATTAAGATGGAAAACACATTTAGGCAGTTAGGGCTTTTCGAATATCTGATTTTGTTCATGAATAAGATGCAGAAAAATATAAGAAGCAAGTATATGTTATCTGGAAACAAGATATCTGTCCACTAAAGGCACAGATACCACTTATGTCTCAAAACTCCACATATGTAAAAAAAAACTCAACCTTGGTCTGAAAGTCATGCAGGTAGACTCTCACGCCAAACATCAGGTAAATACCTGAAAGTGTTTTTTTTCCCTGAAATGTGATATTTTACAGAAAATTGTTAAATCAAAGGCCCGTAATGTCCTCAAAAATCAATGGGCCTGAACGTAACTCGAACTTGATCTGGAGGTCATGAAGGTAGACTCAGGTAAATATCTCAAAGCTTAGGTAGACTCGGGTAAATATCTCAAAGCTTAGGTAGACTCAGGTTAATATCTCAAAGCTAAGGTAAACTCAGGTGAATATATCTCAAAGCTTAGGTAGACTCAGATAAATATCTCAAAGCTTAGGTAGACTCAGGTAAAATCTCAAAGCTTAGGTAGACTCAAGTAAATATCTCAAAGCTAATGAAGACTCAGGAAAATATCTCATAGCTTAGGTAGACTCAGGTAAATATCTAAAAGCTTAGGTAGACTCAGGTAAATATCTCAAAGCTTAGGTAGACTCAGGTAAATATCTAAAAGCTTAGGTAGACTCAGGTAAATATTTCAAAGCGTTAAGGAACAAGAGATGTGTTTGTCAGAAACACAATGCCCCCTATACTGCGCCGCTTTGGTAGCTGAGCAGTAGGGGGCATTGTGTTTCTGACAAACACATCTCTTGTTCCTTAACGCTTTGAAATATTTACCTGAGTCTACATTCACATATTGTCTGATTGTTCTGCTGCAATGATTTTATCAGTGAGTTATTGCCTTTAAATTATAAATAAGACATTTTCTAAAGCTTTTTTGTTCCTGTGCAAGACCTTAGGGACTTATAATGAGTCTTACTTGATGCCCTTTTCTATGCAGCATCCTTAACCCTTTGAGCGCTGGAACCGGATTTTGAAGGCCTTTGCAAACAGTTTGGATCCAGATGAGACGCCACAGAACGTGGCGTCTCATCAGGATCCAAACTGTTTGCTATTCTGATAGTTGTCTTTGAAAAAAAGTATAGCAAATGTTGATTTTAGAAATTCAGCAGACAACATTTTAGCAGACGACAAATTTCCCAGCATGCAAAGGGTTAATGGGTGGACAACTTGTGAACATAGTCATTATGTTTGAGTCCAAGGCTATTTTGCTACAAATAGGGAAATTTCACTGCCTTGCAAGATCTTTATAAGCCAATTACAATGACATTTTTACAGCTTTTCTACCAAGTGTCTGGAAGCTTCCAAAAGTTTCAATTATGGGAACTGGACTGTCCTGAGCAGCTTTTGTGAGGTTTTAGAAACCTTTTTCAAACTTCGAGAGTGTTCACAATGTTTCCAATATACTTGCAGCCCCCCTGGTTGCCATGTTTTAATTGGACTGTATGACCAGGGTAAAAATTGGTAGAGATATCATGAAAACAATTGTTTTCAAACTTTGTTACCAAATGTTGACCCCAGAGACATGATTTAAAACAAGACCTGTGTTTGTGAAACACAATGCCCCCTACTGCGCTTTCAGGCCGCACAGCAGCTATTTCAGAGAAAATTGTCCAAGGACTGTTAATTTGTCAAAAATCAATGGACCGGAACAGAACTCAAACTTAATCTGTAAGTCATGCATTTAGACTCACACAGCAAACATCAGGTCAATATCTTAAAGCATTTAGGAAATAAATTCGGAAAACTGTTATTCTAGAAGAAATTTCCAAGTCCAACCCGTTACTTCCTAATAAATCAATGGACCGGAACAAAACTCGAACTTGATCTGTAAGTCATGCAGGTAGACTCACATACCAAAAATCAGGTAAATATCTGAAAGCATTTAGGAAAAAAAAACACTCCAGAAACAGAAAACCGGACGGACGGCCTTACGGAAGGATTGAAGGACGGACTGACAGACAGTCTGACTGCTATATGCAATCCTATGACATTAAAACTTTAACCATCATTTGATGTCAAATACCAAACCTCTGTGCCTTGCAGTTTCAGAGGATTTTTCTAAAGCTTTCACTATATACATATAAGGGAAACAAGTAACTCTCAGGGTGGGGCTAGTTTTTAACCCCAGTGACATGATTAGAACAATCTTGGTAGAGAACCACCACATGATGTTACATGCCAAATAGCATATCTGTGGCGTGTTTTGAGAAAACTGGGCAAAATGCTTGTGCGTAAATTGTCATCCCAGATTAGCCTGTGCAGTCCGCACAGGTTAATCAGGGACGACAATTTCCGCTTTTATGAAATTTTTGGTTTAAATGATGTCTCTTCTTAGCGAAAATCCAGTTTAGGCGGAAAGTGTCGTCCCGGATTAGCCTGTGCGGACTGCACAGGCTAATCTGGGATGACACTTTACGCACAAGCATTTTGCCCAGTTTTCTCTGAAAACACCATATTTTTGGGGCTGTAAGTGGAAACCAGATAGCCCCACGGCTAACTCTATTTAGTTAAATTTATGTTTAACCCTTTGCATGCTGGGAAATTTGTCGTCTGCTAAAATGTCGTCTGCTGAATTTCTCAAATCAGCATTTTCTTTGATTTTTTTCAAAGAATACTTTAAGAATAGCAAACAGTTTGGATCCAGATGAGACGCCACATTCTGTGGCGTCTCATCTGGATCCAAACTGTTTGCAAAGGCCTTTTAAATTCGGTTCCAGCGCTTAAAGGGTTAACCCATTTATTTTAGTTGATTGCATCGAAAGCCTAAGGCTTATTTGAAACGCTCTCGAGTCCATTTCCTGGGACTAGAACCAGTATGTACTTGGTGTCTATATAATGGGGGAGATCTAAAGAACGCTCACACAGTTGGGATCGAACCCGTGCGCTCCAGGTCACTAGGCGGACACCATATCCACTACACCACAGCAACCTTATGAAGTCTATTTGAACCCAATTTAAGGGCAAGATTTGAACAAACTTTTGTTGAGGAGCAAAATATGAATTACATGCCAAATATTACATCATGACCAAGGGGCATGACTAGTTAATTAATAGTAAAAATGTTTAAAGTCTGGTTTCGTGATGTTGCCAACAACAAACACAGCAATAACATTTTCTTTAAACTTGTTTTGAATTTATACTCTCCATGCCAAATAGGGATAAACTATTTAATCACGCAATTCTACAGACCAAACAACAACAAAATCACATTAATAACAATGGTTTTGAGATCAAACAGCATTAAATTCCTCTTATGAATCATTACCTCATAATAAATAATTGCTTCAGAGCACGTTGTAGCACACATGAATACAGTCTGAATGACACATAATACTTGACAAAATAAATATCATTTTGAGAAAAACAACAACATATGAACACATTCATCAAAATTAATGTGCATACCTACCTATAAAACATTTTAAGAAATCCTTTTCTGAGAAACAGTTGCTAAGAATAGAATCATCTCTATTTTCACTTGTAGCAATAAACCTGTTGCTTTCACCTTCAAGAAACTTTCCAGGGAAATATTACAGCTTACAGCAAGTAATATTTACTTTGTTATTACTTATATTAACTACCTGTAAATAGAAATATAACAATGACCTTCACCTGTCCCTCAGCTCACATTGATTAGTATTCCATTCTTTTAATACTTGAGTGTCTGTAACAAATTACAACTACAAAGTATTCAGGCAGTAAAATGCCAGTTGCCATAAAAAATGGAGTATTTTTCGCATCACAAATTACTTTTTATCTTGTTATTTTAAGAAAATGTATGACTCAATAATGATGTGCCGTTAACTAAACAGTCGAAGTATAATAAATATTTTACAATAAACCAGCTATGCTATAGTAAAGTATAATAAATATTTTACAATAAACTAGCTATGCTGTCTTCATAGAAGTAAGAACATTACAAAAGCTGATATTTAAATATAACAGCTACAAGACAAATAAATAAATATATCCCAAACAACAACTCTTAGAAGTACATGAACACCATTAGATTTAGAATCAGTCTGCCTTCAGATACCAATCCAACGGATTTAACTAAGCTTATTTCAGGCAACTCTTTCACACAGCACTGTTCAATAATGATGTTAAGCTCCAACCAGTTCCACTAAAGGACGTCTGTTCACAAGCCACCATGAGATCCAATCAAGAACATCACTGCCAACAGAACACACATGATTTTATAAAGTATTGCACCAAATCAAACACACTAGTTAAGTCATGCACATTTTACATTGTTTTGGGTGACCGAGAAACTGTGAAAGCTAGAGTACTGCGATCTGAAATCTTCAATCGTCAATTTCCTCTATTTCCGTGTTCTCTCTCTCTGGTTCTATACCAGTGCTTATAACACGCTAGGTACCGCTGCCAGATAGTGAAACAATTAAGTTTGGAACTGTTATAGCTTGTCAAGTGTTTTTGAGCACAGCTTTAGACCAGGTATTAAAACATTTACAATGCATTTATATTTTCTACGGCCTAATTCTGGGCTAAAAACTTGTGGGGACCTTTCAAGATCATTGATTGACATCAACAAGAAAGCTTGTCACAACATCTCTAGTTCTTCTTCAGGTAAGAAATTTAAGTGTCTTCTTTTAATTAAAAAAGAGAAAAATAAGGATAACATTATTTTTAATGAAATAGTTTTTTGTGTGTAATTATTGCAATAATGATTGTATCGCGTGCATATTCCTTATTTGATTTCGAAATTCATCAAAGTATTGGATGCATTATTCTTAACCCTTTGCATGCTGGGAAATTTGTCATCTGCTAAAATGTCGTCTGCCAAATTTCTAAAATTAGCATTTTCTTTGATTTATTTTCAAATAATACTATCAGAATAGCAAACAGTTTGGATCCTGATGAGACGCCACGTTCTGTGGCGTCTCATCTGGATCCAAACTGTTTGCAAAGGTCTCAAAATCCGATTCCAGCGCTCAAAGGGTTAATTTGTTTATGAAATTCAAACTAACAAGTATGCTAAATAGTATTTTTGGTAATATATAAATTGATTAAAGTTTTGCAAAAAATTGCTATACAATTCTTCACGGTGTATTAAATGTCCTTACAATTTGCCATGTTTTTTTTTTAAACCTCCACCCATTAAAGTGAGACTGCACGATTTTGTCAAATATTTATGAATTTATATAAAATGTGTAAAGAACTTATTATACATATATTTCAATATAAATTAAAATAAAAGTTAAGAAGAAAATGTGTCGAAAAATGCAAAATAAGCCAGATATTTAATTCTGAAATTGAAAATGTCTGTACAGTCGAAAATGTTTATCATGCATGTAGAATCTAAATTTAGTTTTAGTGCAGATTCGTTCATACAACACAAAGACACAATTTTGTTTTATGGATCATTTTAATTTCCTGCAACGATATCTATTATATTACACATGAACACTAACTCCAATCCTAATAAAAAGACGAATACTTCGGTTATTGTAGGAAAATATGTACGAAAAAAAAATCTTCGTCACGTTCGGCTCGGGGAGCTATTATATTATTTGTCTTTGCTGCATTTTATGAAATTCGTCTTCAATGTATAATTTGTCTTGCCTATTTTGTGTTATTGTAACATATTTTTATCAATATATTACAATTTAACACATATAAAAATCGTTCAGTCTCACTTTAATGGAACTTGTTTGCACGATGAATTGACAGGATGATACTGATCAGAATCAAAGACCTTTATGACATCAAAACTCATTAACTCTTTCAGTGCTGGAACCAAATTTTAAAGGCCTTTGCAAACAGTTTGGATCCAGATGAGACGCCACAAAACGTGGCGTCTCATCTGGATCCAAACTGTTTGCTATTCTGATAGTATTCTTTGAAAAAAAATATCGAAGAAAATGCTTATTTTAGAAATTCAGCAGACAACCTTTAGCAGACAACAAATATCCCAGCATGCAAAGGGTTAACTTCACCATTCATGTTGTATCGGCGCGCATCATACATTGCAAAACATCAATAAAGTAATAAACTATGCATTTCTGATTTGCAATTCATTATGAATGCTTCTCTTAACGATAGGATATTAAATGCACGTTCACTTTGCTCTAGTACAAGGACTGCTTGTGTTACAGTTTAAATGGCAAAATCAATTCAAAATCAACCATTTTATTTAAGGATGGATTAATATCACATTAGCATCAAATGCAAATTTGTAATTTGTTCTCTTTCAAGACAGCTTGTTGGAATAAAATATATTTGAGCCTCGCTCTGTGAAAAGGGGGTTTAATGCATGTGCGTAAAGTGTGTCGTCCCTGATTAGCCTGTGCGGACCGCACAGGCTAATCAGGGACGACACTTTCCAATTTCATGTTTTTTTTTTGTTCAAATGAAGTCTCCTCTTAGCAAAATCCACTTTAGACGGAAANCCCCCAGTATATACTGGTGGACATAAAAATATTCTTTAAATTGGAATATTCATGAATTGCTTCAATTTCTAGTCATACTTGGCATTTACCACCTCTATGTACATAATTCTTCATTCAACATTTTGTTAATGACATAATAGCCAGTGGTATCAGCCTGTATATATTCAAATGCTGGATGTATTTTTCTTGTTTCTAAGTCTGTTCTTTATTCTTAAGTCTAAGAATGGGTCGGTGAATACGGACCCAGCTTTCAAATAACCCAAATGAGCCTGTATGTCAAACTACATGCGGTTCTTTTTCTGTCACGTACTTTTTTTCTGCGCAAGGAATAACCTATGATATCATTTCACTTGTAGATTGCTGAATCCTACTTCCAATTATTGCCTGCTTTGTTGATATAACAACTGTCTGTCCAATACAACTGCGTTTAATGCCATTTAATGCACATTTAATACACTTTTTCTAGAAGGGAAATGTTGCAAATCTCCACCTAATCGATACGGACATCATTTTTGCAGCCACATAATATGATTTCTAAGATGTACGAGACACGACCACAAAAGTCATTTAGCAGCAGCTGCCGCTCTGTTGACAACAAATCCACCTCGTTTTATTGGTGTTTACATCTAGGATCAAGGCAAATTTCTTCAGTTACCATTTCCTAGACAAAATATCTGTATTGATCAGATATTAAAAATGTATACATGTGACAGACATTTGAATTTTACTCAGCCCAGATACCAATCAAAATAAATAAATATTCTCAGCAAGTTTCAAAATGAGTGGCTAAAACATGTGATATATAGTGTTTTTATTATAGCCAATAAGGAAAACATACCCACCATGTTTTTCAATGGACAGGAACCGTATATCATTTGGTGGAGAAATCATTAGAACTAAATTTATGTTCTGACCCAGTTTCATGAAGATTGGGTCATAAATATGGCCTCTAGTGTTCACAAGCTTTTTTCGGCAAAGCTGCACATGAATACGCCAGTTTTTCACCTTAGCTTGACCTTTGTAAGCGACCAATCATTTTGAATATAAAAATTTCCGCCGGTCGGCCTGAAACTTTTCGCAGTTGAAAACGTGCAATCTACAAACAGATTTCACATTAACATTAATATGTTATTCCATCGACTTTCTATTTTTGGGAAGTATAGGGTATGAAAAGGGATACTACAGTTCGTTTAGCAACGATGTTAACTGCGTTTTCAGCATGAAACAATTGTATCTCAAATGATAAGGTTAAAGAGATAGAGCAGTTTCACACTTAATTCTCGACATCAATACAGAATGTGTGCCCCTTTATATTCAGAAGAAAATTCAGCGCCAGAGCGTTTGTACTTAAAGTCTGTGTTCTCATATTTGGTAATTACTACGATATTGCATTTTGTGCATTCATAAATTTTAGACCATGTAAGTATTGTTGTTCAGTAACCTACTATACGCTTTGACGAAAATATTTAAAATTGTTTTCGAAATTGACTGTTAAACACGTAAATGTTTAAAGCTTTAAACAAGCCGTTGTTCCAGCAGTGGAATTGTTACCTCACTTTAATGCATAGCATTCCAACCCGCAAGGTATCGAGGTCAGTTTGCGGTCAGTTACAGAAATTGTAATATAAACCCTATCGCGTAAACTATGTGCACTTGACGTTCATTTTGATCAGAAAGATACTAAATAAAGATAACACCGACCACAATCAACGCTGTATATCTTTTTTAAACATATTTCTTGTTTAATCTGACATCACAGTTTTTGACCCCACATGACTCATTTTATTTATCTTCGGGACAATTGATCTCACCAAGTTTCATAAGGAAGGGCTTTTTTCCCTATCCTACAGGTCCTAATTTGACCTAGTGACCTACTTGTGACTCTTCATGACCCAGTTTCGAACTTTCTCATTTGGACAAATTTTCCTTACCAAGTTTCATAATGATTGGGCAATTAATGAGGCCTTAACTGTGTCCACAAGCTTTTTCTTTCATTTGACCAAGTAAAACAAGTTTTTGACCCAAATAAACAAGTTTCAAACTCAGCCCAGATATAATTGGGACAAAGATTCTGACCATTGGTTTCAAGAAGATAAGGAAATAAATACTGACTCTAGAGTGTTCACAAGGAAAATGCTGATGAGGTACAATGCGCAATGAACAAAAGGTGATCACAAAAGCTTACCATGAGCACTTTGAGCTCAGGTGAGCTAAAAAGATTTTGCACTTGTTGTTAACAATAATTCAGTCAGTTTCCTTTTGCAATATATATATGAGTCGCGCTCGGTGAAAAGGGGGTTTTATGCACGCATGTAAAGTGTTGTCCCAGATTAGCCTGTTCACCTCACATGCTAATCAGGGACGACACCACTTTTATTTAATTTTTCGTTTAAAGAAAGACTCTTCTTGACAAAAATCCAGTTTAGGTGGAAAGTGTCTTCCCTGATAAGCCTGTGCGGACTGCACAGGCTAATCTGGGATGACACTTTACGCACATGCATTAAGCCCCCTTTTCACAGAGTGAGGCTCATATCTGGAATGAACTGAAAACTACCAGGCCCAAATATTTCTCTTCACACAATTGCTCTCACGCTGCTTTCTTCATGTTAGCTAGGCACAGTGTGAAAACATTGGAAAAAAAGTTGTTTAGAAACAAACAAGATCAAAACAAGATGTTCATTAAAACCACAGAACACAGCCTGAGGTGGTTCATCCAAAGCCTTAAAACTCTCATCAGCCTATACAACAAAGGAGCCACATGCATCACTTTATAAGAACAAGCTCTTATTCCTGAGCCCCCCCTGCCATGTATTCCTGCCAACTAATTAGTGTTTTACGGGGCAGCCAGTTTCTGTGTTTTCGATCTGATCTTGTCATAACCGTTCATTAGAAGCTCAGCCAAAAATATGTCACCCCCAACGAAGAATGCAGCTCTGTTTCTGTTGTACAAGTAAACAACACATTTTTCCACATTACTATGGCAACTGAATTATGTTAATTAGATTTGCATTTAACCCTTTGCATGCTGGGAAATTTGTCATCTGCTAAAATGTCGTCTGCTGAATTTCTAAAATTAGCATTTTCTTTGATTTTTTTCAAATTATACTATCAGAATAGCAAACAGTTTGGATCCTGATGAGACGCCACGTTCTGTGGCGTCTCATCTGGATCCAAACTGTTTGCAAAGGCCTTCAAAATCCGGTTCCAGCGCTCAAAGGGTTAACTTGTGTGTCGAAAAATTATTTTAATATCCAGCAAAGCAGAGAACTTCTATGAAATTATTCTGAAATTTTAAATGAGATGCTGTAATTTTTTTAATCAAATATTTAATTATCCACCTGATGGTAAAATTAAATTATGTTAACCTGTAGCTTGCCAAAATATTTAGTTCATGTTGTTACAGATCCTAACTATTCTATTTGAGATCTTAGAAGTTTTTTTTAGAAAACTGTATGATGCACAATATTGTCTCTTATCTTCCTACATAAAATATGCAAATTGAAGCCTTCATGAAATAAACGTTTTTACATTAATTTATGTAAAATGTGACCTTTATCTCAGTTTCTACCGACAAAGAAAACTTTTTGTGCGTTAAGATTCCTAAATNAATGTTGTCTGCTGAATTTCTAAAATTAGCATTTTCTTCAATTTTTTTCAAAGAATACTATCAGAATAGCAAACAGTTTGGATCCTGATGAGACGCCACGTTCTGTGGCGTCTCATCTGGATCCAAACTGTTTGCAAAAACCTTCAAAATCCGGTTCCAGCACTCAAAGGGTTAACTTGTGTGTCAAAAACTTATTTTAATATCCAGCAAAGCAGAGAAATTCTATGAAATTATTCTAAAATTTTAAATGAGATACTGTAATTTTTTTAATCAAATATTTAATTATCCACCTGATGGTAACATTAAATTATGTAAACCTGTAGCTTGCCAAAATATTTAGTTCATGTTGTAACAGATCCTAACTCTTCTATTTGGGATCTTAGAAGTTTTTTTTTAGAAAACTGTATGATGCACAATACTATCTCTTATCTTCCTACATAAAATGTGCAAGTTGAAGCCTTCACGAAATAAACGTTTTGACATTAATTTATGTAAAATGTGACCTTTATCTCAGTTTCTACCGACAAAGAAAACTTTTTGTGCGTTTAGATTCCTAAATACCATAAGTTTTCTTCTTACAGAATTTTGGGAACCACATGAGTAGAATCTGAAGGAAGATTTTGATGTCTGTTCAAACACATCTTCTTTCAATCATTAATAACTATATAGAAAGAAGCAGCAAACGCTTACCATTTATCAGAACAATGTTAAATATCACACATTTCAGAGAGAGAATACCCTCAAATCTCATACAGAAAAATCAGACCAACATTTGCAGAACACTTTTTCAGAAAGAAGGAACAATTTTTGGGACAGCGGTTTATATAATCACTTATATATTTGTGCTAATATATTATACACAGGAAATATCATGTTTTCGTAGTCTTACCTTACATCATTAAATATTCAACTCTCATGCTTACCCAGCACAAATTTTAATGATGAACTAACAGAATTTAATCCATGGCACAGGAAATATACATGTACATGTATGAATAATGGTACCTATATACTCAAAATGTATATTATCACTTTTTGTGCGTTTAGATTCCTAAATACCATAAGTATTCTTCTAACAGAATTTTGGGAACCACATGAGTAGAATCTGAAGGAAGATTTTGATGTCTGTTCAAACACATCTTCCTTCAATCATTAATAACTTTATAGAAAGAAGCAGCAAACGCTTACCATTTATCAGAACAATGTTAAATATCACACATTATGATTTCAGAGAGAGAATACCCTCAAATCTCCCACAGAAAAATCAGACCAACATTTGTCTCCCTTGTTAGAGTGAAAACTGCTGCAATTCCTTGACAAGTATAATTGAATCCAATAAGACGTTACCTCCGGAGCTGTAGCTATCGTTAGAAGCATCTGATGATGAACGTCCTCGAAGTCTTGTGGCTCTATTGGGCATCAAATTGAGCTTGATGTCCTGAAAATATACCAAAACACATACTATAATAATTAATACATAAACATTAAATAATGTTAAAACACAATAGTTTATGAATTTGTAATAAGACATCAAACTTGCAATCAAAATCATTTTGCTGATTTTCTCAAACAAAATTGTTTATTTTGATGTTCTCAATATATTTTTATAATAGATTGTCAATCCTTTTTGTACAATAAGCACTTTTCTATGACTTTTTCACTTACAGTCAATGTAATGGACTCCATTTTATGAGTATTACAAAAATCCAATTAAACTTCCAGTTTTGAAGTAAAATAAATTTAAATGATGCCATTTAAATGATGCCATGCAAGTGTCTATTTTACTAATAATTTGTCAATATTAATAAATACAACCAGTAAAACTGCACATAATGCATTAACAAATGAGTTTATTACCACATTGATGTCTTATTCCAACTTCACAATACATAATAGTGAGTTTTAATAACAAATTATATAATCACAATCCTACTCTTTCATCTTTATCCACATGTCTACTTACACGTGGCCATTCGATGACCTTTTGAGGACCTTTGTGACCATTGGTACTCATGTTTAACTTACACTGGCAGAACACTTTTTAAGAAAGAAGGAACAACTTTTGGGACAACGGTTTATATAATCACTAACATATATGTGATAATATTATACACAGGAAATATCATGTTTTGGTATTCTGACCTTCATTAATTATTCAACTGTGACTCTTACCCAGCATGAATTTTAATGATGAACTAACAGAATTTAATCCACGGCACAGAAAATATACATGCACATGTATGAATAAAATAATATATGGTACCTACTCGAATTTGTATATTATCACGGTTGAATGCTTTCCATAATCCATATGGAAGGAAGCACTTATTTTGCTTAGAGCCAAAGTTAAATATGTGATAACTTCATACCAAACAATAAGGAATTATAGTAAACAAATGCAGGTATCTTGGTGTGGCTGTAGAATTTGTGACCTTTTAGTTTATGTTATTTTTTTGCATTGTAAGTAAATAGCATCATTGATTATAATATATATGTTTCTTGATTGATTCTAAATATGTGTTACTTGACAAGAAATCACTATCAAAATTGAAAGAATGACGCAATAAGTGTTCTTTTTTATTTGGAAAAAGCATTTTCAAAATTTGATATATATTTATTTGAAGAAACGTTAAAGTAATAATTTTAACTTTAAACAGACACAAAAATGGTGTTTAGGATATTTAGGTGTTTTTTCCTTTTATGAGGCACTGATTGTCATATAGTATAGTATACATTATTATTCTACCATTTTTCAATTTATAATTTTATGAACTACACTTAATTGTGTCAAAACAATTACAAATGTTCCATAGTAATGAAAAGGGAGACAATCCAAAAATACAGGTACATAAAATACTACACTGAATTGTTTCCCTTGGCATTACATTTGAACTTTACCAGATTTTTGATATTTTTCAAATACAAATATGCTTCTATGAATAGACTGAATACTAAATATTAAGCAGAATAATTCTGAATCATTACATTTACCTTACATCTTGTACATAGTCTGAGATTTCTACTTAAACAATTCTATAAATCAAAATTCAACATAAAAGAAAACAATACAACAATATGAAATGTTCCATATTTAGATATCAAGGAGCAAAGGGATATACCAAGATTTATGCCAAGGAGAAATAAAACAAGAGGGGACGGCCATAAAATTGCCACAGTCAACTTTATATCAGTGACACTTTTACAAGCAAACATCACTGTAAACAACTGTAATACTCAACCAAGCCATTAATGTTCTCTTTCAAATGGATCTCTAAAGATACAAAAGTATTTGTTTTTATCAAAATTATACAAATGGATATGACTGAATTGAAACCAAGTGTTTAACTTCTTAAATAATTCATGTTGTCATAGAGACAAAGTCTGTAAAAAGGTCCGAAATTATCTAGAACAAAATGTCAACAGAGCTAAGATTTCAATGTTGCGAGGATTGACAATCTTTGTTAAGTTATTGTAAAGAAACATTATAAGCCTGTCATCTTAATGATTTACAATCAAGCTTGGATACTGTTACAGTAAGGTGAACAGTAAAGACATGCATTCCAGTTTTTATTTTAAGTAAGTATAATATTGTGACAAACTTTATATAAAATAGGAGAAAATAAGCAGATACACTGACAGTTTTTTTATTTACTTTCTTACTTAACACAGCCATTAGAAAGCTTGTTTTGATGCAAAATGACCTGCGAAAATCACAGCTATATTAATAACCATCTTGAAGTGATATTTGTGGTCACTTAGTTAACAAGTATTGCATTGTCGCTCAACTTAAGTTTGTTAATTTACCACATAATTAACTGCAAAGGTTGAATTTTGACACCTCCAGTTTAGTCATTCATACCAGGGGGAATATAAACCTTGTCACTGGCACATAACATTGGTGTAGACGTGCCAAGTCTACACAAAATCACACCAATGTTAAAGATCAGAAACATTTCCGCCTTAATGTTCTTGCCTTTTGACATGAATTTGTTGTTACAACTACAAGTAATAGGAAGGTTATACAGTTTTATTGCTTGAAGGGTTTGTGAAGAACAGAGTCACTGAAGGGTTATGTGTCTGGACATATGCCATTACTACACAGACAAATTTTGTACACATACAATTGTTACCACTTCTTGTTTAATAACAATTTATTTGCAGACATGTCCATTAATTCCTGAAGCTTAGAAGGCATAACAATTTCGTCCCTCTGGGCATTTCCTATGAAGAGAACATACCAAAACACTGAAATATAAGAAATGTACAACAAAACTTAGTTGATTCGGTATGTGTATGTTACTTGTAGAGTTTTAACTCTCAGAAAACGCGGCTTAATGCATGTGCGTGACATCCCTGAATAGCCTTTGCAGCACACACAGGATAATCAGGAACGACACTTTACACTTTTATGGAATATTTCTTTTTAAGGAAGTCTCTTCTCAAAGAAAGTCCAGTCTAGGCGGAAAGCACTGCCCCTGATTAGCCTTTGTGGACCGTACAGGCTAATCTGGGATGATACTTTACGCACATGCGTTAAGCCCCTTTTTTCAGAGCGCAGTTCATTTACATACACTGAAATCAGCATGGCTTGCTTCTCACTATCAGGAGACATGGCAAGAAAACAAAATCTACAATGAACAAATGCCTGCAACTAAGGAAAACAATCTTAGTGATAAGAACTAAACAAAACTTATATAATATGGAAGGGTTTATCAGTCAATACATGCATGCTGCTGAATGACATTCATGTTTATCCCATTATCAGACGTGCATTGAAGGTATGACACCCCATGGAATAAAGTTTATCATGCTGGGCTCGAACCATGGTTCTTAGCCTCGAATGATAAACTTGATCTTTATCCAACACTCATATAATATTCTCTATTTCATTTACCTGCATATGCGTAATGCTACATGACAACTGCATTTTTGTCTCTTGCATAAACTGCATGCTGAAACAATTAATCGTTCATGCTTTCATAATTTTCATGAGTCCTTACAATAATATTAAATCTTTTGAAATGTAACTGACAAGTGCTTTCAAAATTTCAGCTTGCCGACTTCAATATTGAAATATTTATTCATGCTATATTTCTTTATTTCTATTTACAGTCTTTGTTTGCCTAGTGCATTTTACTAGTGTGATTAAAGATAGCAAACAATGAAACTCCAGAAACTCTATCAGCAGTGCCCCAGATAAGCTGTGTATCTGCGTCTTTCACCCTATTAAAATTTTAAAAAACGCAACAAAATACAATATCATGCGTAGTGAAAACGCAACCAATTTGACTTTAACGCAAATCTGTCAAATGAGATGCCTACGATACAATCTAAAATGCTTTGCTTATTTTCGGTATTTACTCTTTTGAATTATTATCGTAACATTTAACAAGCGCCTNGTGTCAGAAACTCAGAACAATCATAAATATGTTTCATCCACACAACAAAAAATAGCTCAATTATAGTCTCAGAAGACTGAAATATGACAACATTGAAGATGTACAGGGATATGTGACTCCATCTACACACAAATCAAAAAGCCTTGTGGATCTTTCATCAATTGTTAGGCATTATTAGAATACAGGGAACCAATAGACAACTTGACTTTCTTAAGCAAATTACTATTGACGGGATACAGATCTGTAATATCTTTTAGTTTCCAGGATGTAGACTGCTTTTGTCGTAATATTAATTTTGTTGTCTGCGTCTATTTGATGAAATATTCCGCATATAGGTGTTTGTTCACAATTATTACTAATTAATGAAGGATATCATTTATAAATAAGAAAAGAGTGATTTGAACTTTGTTGGTGAGATCTGTGTAACCAGTTTCATAACATATCCTGAAGCAATTATCATTAAGCTTCTGCAATCGTAATTGAGCAACATGAATGGACTTGCGAACATTCCCTTTTTAACTCTTTCAGTGCTGGAACCAAATTTTGAAGGCCTTTGCAAACAGTTTGGATACAGATGAGACGCCAAAGAACGTGGCGTCTCATAAGGATCCAAACTGTTTGCTATTCTGATAGTATTCTTTGAAAAAAAATCGAAGAAAATGCTAATTTTAGAAATTCAGCAGACAACATTTTAGCAGACGAAAAATTTCCCAGCATTCAAAGGGTTAAGTATTACTCTCGGGAGTACAATTCCACTCATCTGCTTGAAATAATGACTAAGATTTTGCTTATGGAAAACATGATATCAGAAATACAATCACCCGAATGGGCGACTCCATTTTCAAATCAGTCAGGGCCTTTTTTATATCATGTTTCTGTCTGGAAGTGACATGATAAGACTGTGCCAATGCTCAAATCTGTATACATGTAATGTCTTTATGATTCGTATTTATGTGTTTGTGGAGTAATTATTACATCTTTTGACAGCAGTTATTTTCCAACCAAGTATCAAAACAACCTTATATTCCTACTTAATTACTAAAAAAATCATGTCTAGGTAGTGGTGATTGTCATAAATTAGAAACTTTGCGTGACTATCAAGTCAGTAAAGGTGACCCGATCTTGTAAGATGATAGCCCAGCAGGAAGTCGGGCTTTAAACAGATATTTACACCAATATTATATGACTGTTTATGGAAAAAATAATGCAGTTAACAACATTAAGATTGGATGTATGAATAGAATAGAAAATTAAATGTTTATACATTATATCAATTGTTATTGTAACTTCAATGCTAAATCACACCAATAATTTTGCAGACTTGTTTTTTTTGGGGCTGAATGTGGGGCACCAAGTATTTTCTTTCAAATCAACATACGTTTATTGTTAAAGGAGCCGCTGCAACAGATCACAGATTGGCAAAACTTTCTTTTTTTATCATTTATTCAAAATAGAAAGTAAATTATAGTATCTTCCAACAAGCAAAATAACTTTATATTTAATCATTTGAAACGCTTTGCATCCATAAATAATATGGAAAATAAGTGAATTATACTCAGATAGCTTAAAATACCTAATTTAGTTATACAGCCTGCATGTCCTGGTGATAGTGTGTTAGATATTGCACTTAATGGATATAGGTTCAAATCCTGGCCATGAGGCACAATTTTGCTTTAAATATTAAAACTAATAATTTTAACATTATTTAAATACTAGTTTAGTATTATTAGTAAATGCATTTAATGGAATTAAAAAAAAAAATCAAAAAAAATCTGTGAATAAAAATCTTTAAGCCATTTANGTTTTCGCGCCAAAACTGAGATTGGCCATTTTCGCGGGGAGGTGACGATATTCTTGTTCTTATCCACTTCTTTAATAACAGACGACCAAGGGAATAGGTTTAGAATTTATAAATATACAAAAAATATGGTCCATCTACATGATTGTGTCTAAAAGATATTAAACTATCAAGTCAGCCATGTTTCTACAGAAATTTGCCAAACAAACCAAGTGTCAGAAACTCAGAACAATCATAAATATGTTTCATCCACACAACAAAAAATAGCTCAATTATAGTCTCAGAAGACTGAAATATGACAACATTGAAGATGTACAGGGATATGTGACTCCATCTACACACAAATCAAAAAGCCTTGTGGATCTTTCATCCATTGTTAGGCATTATTAGAATACAGGGAACCAATAGACAACTTGACTTTCTTAAGCAAATTACTATTGACGGGATACAGATCTGTAATATGTTTGAGAGTTTCCAGGATGTAGACTGCTTTTGTCGTAATATTAATTTTGGTGTCTGCGTCTATTTGATGAAATATTCCGTATATAGGTGTTTGTTCACAATAATTACTAATTAATAAAGGATATCATTTATAAATAAGAAAAGAGAGTGATTTGAACTTTGTTGGTGAAATCTGTGTAACCAGTTTTATAACATATCCTGAAGCAATTATCATTAAGCATCTGCAATCGTAATTGAGCAACATGAATGGACTTGCGGACATTCCCTTCTTAACTCTTTCAGTGCTGGAACCAAATTTTGAAGGCCTTTGCAAACAGTTTGGATACAGATGAGACGCCACAGAACGTGGCGTCTCATAAGGATCCAAACTGTTTGCTATTCTGATAGTATTCTTTGAAAAAAAAATCGAAGAAAATGCTAATATTAGAAATTCAGCAGACAACATTTTAGCAGACGAAAAATTTCCATGCATGCAAAGGGTTAAGTATTACTCTCAGGAGTACAATTCCACTCATCTGCTTGAATTAATGACTAAGATTTTGCTTATGGAAAACATGATATCAGAAATACAATCACCCGAATGGGCGACTCCATTTTCAAATCAGTCAGGGCCTTTTTTTATATCATGTTTCTGTCTGGAAGTGACATGATAAGACTGTGCCAATGCTCAAATCTGTAAACATGTAATGTCTTTATGATTCGTATTTATGTGTTTGTGGAGTAATTATTACATCTTTTGACAGCAGTTATTTTCCAACCAAGTATCAAAACAACCTTATATTCCTACTTAATTACTAAAAAAATCATGTCTAGGTAGTGGTGATTGTCATAAATTAGAAACTTTGCGTGACTATCAAGTCAGTAAAGGTGACCCGATCTTGTAAGATGATAGCCCAGCAGGAAGTCGGGCTTTAAACAGATATTTACACCAATATTATATGACTGTTTATGGAAAAAATAATGCAGTTAACAACATTAAGATTGGATGTATGAATAGAATAGAAAATTAAATGTTTATACATTATATCAATTGTTATTGTAACTTCAATGCTAAATCACACCAATAATTTTGCAGACTTGTTTTTTTTGGGGCTGAATGTGGGGCACCAAGTATTTTCTTTCAAATCAACATACGTTTATTGTTAAAGGAGCCGCTGCAACAGATCACAGATTGGCAAAACTTTCTTTTTTTATCATTTATTCAAAATAGAAAGTAAATTATAGTATCTTCCAACAAGCAAAATAACTTTATATTTAATCATTTGAAACGCTTTGCATCCATAAATAATATGGAAAATAAGTGAATTATACTCAGATAGCTTAAAATACCTAATTTAGTTATACAGCCTGCATGTCCTGGTGATAGTGTGTTAGATATTGCACTTAATGGATATAGGTTCAAATCCTGGCCATGAGGCACAATTTTGCTTTAAATATTAAAACTAATAATTTTAACATTATTTAAATACTAGTTTAGTATTATTAGTAAATGCATTTAATGGAATTAAAAAAAAAAATCAAAAAAAATCTGTGAATAAAAATCTTTAAGCCATTTATTTGTATAATTTAATAAAAATAAAATCACTATATTACCACAAAATCATTATAAAGTTTTCTGATGGAACGGTAACAACATTGCGTATCCCTCAAATGCAGGCGATCTTAAACCTTAATTCGTAAAAGTGAGTTTGTCACAAAAAAATCGGTCTATGAACCAGGACAGAGCACTGCAATTAGGCCTAAAAAAAAAGAAGTCTTGTTTCCGGTAACCCGACCGACCCTGTATTTAACCGCCGACTCAAAAGTTTTTTCTGTTACAAAATCCGCATCCGAATTTTACGTCCGAAATTTACCCAACTTTCCGCAGTTGCGTAAATTTCGGACATAAAATTCGGATGCGGATTTTAAAACAGAAAAAACTTTTGAGTAAGAATATTTATTTGTACAGTTATTTACAGATAAAGACAATCTAGATCAAACATCTTCTTGTTAAGAACTATATCTGAAAGTAAGTACTATGTCGTCATGCATTTCACACTGCTGATACCTGAAAATAATGACATTCTCATTGAGTTAAATATTCAATTAAGGGGTGTTGCTGCAGTTTTGCTGATTTTTTTCCATTTAATAACTTTTGCTCAACATTTATATTCAAGTACTACATACAATTACAATACTATATGAAAAATGAAATAAAAACAGAGGGTCAACGGCCTTGTTTTAATTTTATTCACCATTATATAACATGTACTTTTTCATTAAAACTGAAAAATCACTAATTGCATAAAAATGATTAATAACCTATGAAATTGGCAACATATTGATATTATATAAGCTAATATATATCATATACCATTTAATTAAACCACAAACTACCAAAAAATGGAGAACACAAATTAAATTTAAAGAAATTTTAATTTTTATAATTTTTATGTCACCCAAAAAAACGTCATTTTTTTACTATTTTAACACAAAAATGGAATTTAAAAAAGTTCTATCTAATAACTTTTTGCGAAACTGCTCAAATATGTTCATCTACGTATTGTTATCATAAAACAAAAATAAAAAAGAGGGGTCACCACACTTTTAACAGAGATTTTTTTGTTTAACTATCCCTACCGTCTATGTCAAATTTCCTAAAATACAGCAATTAGGCGAAACCCAAGTACCGGTACATAGACTGTTAGAGATATGCATAAACATTATAGATTGTTTACAATCTTAATTGGGATCACAACGGCTTACTAAAAAACACAACACTAATACAATATTTAATCACAAACATAAGACCATACAGTATCAAACTCGACCTTAATCATCCATAACAGGGACTTGTTGACAGATTTCGGCATGTTTTGGAGTTTGTGATTAAATGCTTTAAATTGATTAATGTAAACAACAGGACTAAAGAGCTCCAGGAAAAAAACAAGAGTGAAATAAAAGAAAGAAAAAAAGAATAAAAAAAAGTTAACCGCACCTGGGATCGAACCACTGAGTACCTATTATGAACCTACTCGGTCATAAATGTGTGATGATTCTGATAACAAAACTATTGGGTTGTGATAATAGCATCGGTGTTGCCATAAATATATCCTCGGTTCAATAAACTGCCACAACACCCCTTAAGTGTTGTGGTAAGAAAAAAAAAAAGAAAAAAAAAAACCTACCTTCCGACCCACATTTTTTTGGGCATGTAACCAGAAACAAACCTATTTTTTGTTAAGGCCTTAGAGAAAAACACTCTAAAGAAACCAACAACAAATGAATTGCATTGTACAAGCTGATTAGAGAAAATTTGTTTTGTAATGTCATTACAGAAACATTTCTGTCACTTAGTTTTGAATGGTTACAATTCAAGAACCTTCGTCATACTTAAAAATGTCTGATGTAACAACATTGTTGTGGGACATATTTTTTCCAACTTTAACAACAAATGAGTAAAACAATTTAATACGGGAAACTGTCTTACACAAAGACAAGCATTTTATAGACATGGAGTGTATATTTGCGATACCCAGTTATATATTGAGCATGTATTTTGAAGTTTATTAGTAAGTAAACAACAACCATTACCGCGCCGCATGAATCAATCTTTCTTGAATTTCTTTTTTTCATGAACTGCCTAATAAGTCAAGACAGTATTTTTAATCGACTTTTGAAGTAAAAAATCTTGACTCATGGCTGAGTTTTTACTTATCATAGTGTGTCCAATCACCACTTACTTTTTCTGTCAGAATCTTAGCTCCATGAATTTCCAGCATGTTGGTTTTCACTGAACGATATTCAATTATGGTGTGGTATTGTGTTGTTGTGATGAACAACACTTATAAACAGATGATTGACCTCATCTGTCCGGTATAGTCTGCTCTGGTATGGTCCACGCTAGCGCTAGCCAGACAGCTACCCGGACAGCTACCCGGGCCATACTTCTTATGTAACTTTACACAAAAAAAAATCGCAATTACTTTCAAATCTTAGCTCCAATTTCCAGCATGTACCTTTTTACTGAAAGATATTCAATTGTGGTGTGGTATTTTGATGTTGACATAAACAACACTACCCTGATGACCGACCTTTTCTGCATCTGTCTGGTATGGTCCGCTCCGGTATGGTCCGGGCTAGCGCTAACCAGGCAGCCACCCCATGATATTTGTTATAATGGCTGGGGGCCAAGATTTAAATTGTGGACTCTGCTGAGTTGTTTGTGTAATTTTAATGTTAATTTTAATTTTACACTCCTGTGATAATATTATGTAAAACAAATTCAAAGTGATTAAAAGATTTAAAATTCATTGCAAACATCACTATTAAACTTAAATAAACTTATAAGCCAGTGGCTTTCATTAGTAGATAAAGTTCGGCAATCAACGTTATACAGTGGACCTTACACATCTACTGGTTTGCATTTTCAATTGTCTCCAAATTTTGGACAATTGTCCTTTGGGAATATTTAGTGTATCTAATATGTCAAACACACATTTTTATATATTTTTTTAAACGTGTTAAAAAACAAGGCATATTTCATGAATTAAGTAAGCATCAATAAATGATTAAATCATCACACAAACACTTACGATTATATTACTATGATCATGAGGGAAACTAATGTACATTTTACACTGAAAGGTATATATATCTTTCACCTGCCCTAACCACAAGTTATATTTGGTTGTAAGTCATAAATTAAAGCTACAAGTGTTTCCATATAAGGATGACACTCTGTCTGGCAGGCATAATGATTTATAAGGCTTATACTAAAACAAAACCTTTTCAAAAATAGCTTATGTTATACTGCTCTGCATAAGACAAAACAATAGAAACCATTGAAGAAAAAATATCGAAAATTTTGTACATTTTGTTAAAGAAATGATGACAAAATTCATGGTCTACCCAGATTTGCAAATACCATGGTTTATAACTTAAAGCGGGAAAAACAATCTTACAAAATGTGAATAATTTGTATTCCTTCAATATCATTTTAAAATCTTGTTCAAATAATTAATTGTATGGTGTTTTGTTGGACACTCATTAAGACTGGGCTGGGGGCCTTGGGGTCTTGCGAAGCCCCCCTCCTCCCCGAAATAATTCTTATCTTTTTCGACTCCATTCCCCTGTTCAATAGGTTTATATTTTTTTCCATTGACTAACCTTCTCAGCGTAAGCTTTATTTAAAAAAACAAGCAGCAAAGCATTAGAGGAATGTTTTGTATAAAAAACAAGAGATGTGTTTGTCAGAAACACAATGCCCCCTATTGCCCTGCTTTGAAATAAAATTTCAATATATCATTTGGCAGGTTTAAAAATTATCTCCCTTTTAAAGCTCATTACTTCCCTTGATTTAGTTTTTTGACCTTTGTCCTTGAAGGATGACCTTGACCTTGAACTTTCACCACTCAAAATATGCAGCTTCATGAGATACACATGCATGCCAAATATCAAGTTGCTATCTTCAATATTGCAAAAGTTATGGCCAATGTTAAAGTTTTTGGACGGACAGACGGACTGACAGTTCAACTGCTTTATGCCACCCTACAGGGGGCATAAAAAACAGTACCCCTTGCCATAAATTTCCCCTCTGAAGGGTCCCGCCTCCATCCCCTTAAGTTGAAGAATATCATGTTGCCCTTGTATACTAGTCTGGATTTATGGTGCCCCTGATGTATGAAGATTAATCATATTTAAAAAAAATCTCCATGACTTTACATACTTTATTTAATTCTGCAGAACATAAATGTGAAAAATGTGGCCATAGGAAAAAGTCCCATAAGTTTTGTTTTATGAATGTCCAAAATTAATGGTCCTATTCTAAATTGTCGGATAATTAATATTAAGTATGTCATGCTTTAGCTGTTGAGCAATGACAAAACAAGGTATGTGTTTGTGAAACACAATGCACAATGTAACCTTTTGAGCAATTTTGACCCATATATTTGACCTTTTACCTTGAAGGATGACCTTGCATGACCTTTCACCACAAGTGCAGCTCCATGAGATACACATGCCAAATATCAAGTTGCTATCTTCAATATTGCACATGTTATGACCAATGTTAAAGTTTGTGCAAACCAACAAACAAACCAACAAACAGACAGGGCAAAAACAATATGTACAGTATAGACTGCGGGACATAAAAATGATACATTATTACAATCCCTTGACATTCACAATTGATGTAATTGCTGACATAATACAGTGGCAAACAACTAGGTTTTTGTAGTTAAGTATGCGGAAATAAAACATTAAAACAGGGATTGGCATTGAAGTGAAATTAGTCTTAAGTGTCATAGACAGCATAATTTGAGAGTGATCATTTACAATATGATTCCAAGAACTGTGCACGCGTTTCACCATTAGAACTACTGATTCTATTACTATTTCAACAGTAATAATTATCTTCTCAATAACATAGCACTCAGGAGACCATATTTAATATTTGTTGTCTTAACATCGTAATCAGATCAATGACTTCATCCCATATGACCATAAATAAAATTCATATCAAGCAAATATTTGCACTGGTCAATAACTATCTTTTGAGGTGAAAGGTTCAATATTATCGAGTTAATGAGGTAAAAAATATTGTTTAATTCACACAAAAATGGTTCATTTCCTGTACAGATTCATGTTTTCAATTCTCAAGTCAGAAGCAGCATAAAGACTTTTAACAAGAGCACCGTCGAGCAGATGCCAACGCTCGACTGTGGGTGCTTGGATTTTGTTTTTTTGACCTTTGACCTTTAAGGTAGCTTTTTAGTATTTGTTGCCATAGCAACCCACATTCTTGACGTAGGAACAAAATGACATGACGTGCATAATGTCCATATTGCCATCTGTCCATGTTTTAAGTTTCATGAAAAAATATGAAGAACTTTTAGTTATCGCAGGATCCAGAAAAGTGTGACAGACAGACTGACGGACGGACTGACAGACTCTGCAAACCATAAGTCCCCCCCGGTGAAACCGATAGGGGACAAAAATATGTAAATGAGCCACATTGTGGCTCAGTATGCGGAAATTAACCACTCAAACAGGGATTGGCATTGAAGTGAAATTAGTTTTAAAAGTGCAATAAGTTTTTAGTGTCACAGTCAGCATTATTAGAGATGAATCCTATGCAATATGATTCCAAGAACTGTCCATGTGCATGACATTGAATTACAGATTTAAATACTTATTCAAAAGTAACAAGAGTAATCCGCAGACGGAGACAGCTGCCCCCCCCCCCCCCCAACAGGGCCCTACCNTCTGGTTGTTTTCCAGTTTGGTCTATATTTTTCAGCAGCTTCATGTGCATCACATTCACGCCTGTGTAGTGTGACAAACAATAACCCCACTTGACCATTATAATAGATGAGCAGTTTTATGTCAATACTGACATCTCAACAACTGTAGCCTTTAAGATGCAGCGTAATTTACATAAAAAGTTTCCACTTTAAAACAAAGCACTACATGTTTTTATTCATCTTCAAATTAAAAGCCCATGATTTTCCGGAGGAAGAATTACATGATGTACATGATTTCTTATTTTCCCATGTTTTTACATGAAATGCACGAGGACTGTTAATTTGTTGTTAAAGTGCTATGCAACCCATGCTCTGTATCATAATGACGCTTCCTATTGTTGAATACACAATTAAACTTTTCAATGACCCGGATTATTGATTGCGCAATAGTAAAATGGCGGCCATTTTCGGTCTTTTTGCCAGTTTTTTGGTCTGAAATTCTTTTTTATCTCCATTTTGGCTTTAAAAAATTGGCATTATACATGGGTGCGCGGTATACATGGTAAAATACGGTAATTCACACAAAAATGGTTCATTTCCTGTACAGATTCATGTTTTCAATTCTCAAGTCAGAAACAGCATAAAGACTTTTAACAAGAGCACCGTCGAGCGGATGCCAACGCTCGGCTGTGGGTGCTTGGATTTTGTTTTTTTTACCTTTGACCTTTAAGGTAGCTTTTTAGTATTTGTTGCCATAGCAACCCACATTCTTGACGTACAAACAAAATGACATGACGTGCATAATGTCCATATTGCCATCTGTCCATGTTTTAAGTTTCATGAAAAAATATGAAGAACTTTTAGTTATCGCAGGATCCAGAAAAGTGTGACAGACAGACTGACGGACTCTGCAAACCATAAGTCCCCTCCGGTGAAACCGATAGGGGACAAAAATATGTAAATGAGCCACATTGTGGCTCAGTATGCGGAAACAAACCACTCAAACAGGGATTGAAGTGAAATTAGTTTTAAAAGTGCAATTAGTTTTTAGTGTCACAGTCAGCATTATTAGATATGAATCCTATGCAATATGATTCCAAGAACTGTCCATGTGCATGACATTGAATTACAGATTTAATTACTAATTCAAAAGTAACGGAGACAGATGCCCCCCCTCCCTAAACAGGGCCTTACCATATGATTTTTTGCAACAAAACTGCCCATAAGAGTTAATCTTATCACATTAGAATGACTCGGTGAATCAGTTGACAACTTATTGATCAGAAAAGATTTCACGCTTAGTGTTACAGTGGCCTTGACTTTTGACCCAGTGACCCCAATTTCAATAGCGCCCATCAACTGTCCAAGGCCAATTCACATGGGAAGTATCAAGCCAATCAGTCCCTCCGTTCACCAGTTATTGATTGGAAACAATTTTTACTCTTACTGTGACAGTGACCTTTACCTTTGACATAGTGACACCAATTTTAGTAAGGGTCATCTACTGGCAAAGACCAATGCACATGGGAAGTATCAAGCCAATTGGTCAATCCGTTCACAAGTTATTGATCGGAAACAAACTGGTCTTCCGAAAGACCGACCAATCGACCGACATCCAGGAAAACAATATACCCCCTCTTCTTCGAAGAGGGGCATAGTAATGATTTTTCAATAACATTGACCTTAGGAGACCATTATTATATCTGTTGTCCCTACATTGTAATCAGAAGTCAATGCTTTTATCCAATGCAATCATAAATACATAAATATACAGACCATATTATTACTGATCAATAAATGTTATTTGAGTTAAATGTTTAAAAATTATTATAGGTTGAAAATTTATGTTATTTGAGGTAAATGTTGAAAAATTATTATAGGTTGAAAATTAATGAGGTTAATATTATTGTTTAATTCACAAAAAATGGTTCATTTCCTGTACAAATTCACTTATTCAATTCTCAACGTCAGAGACAGTATAAAGACTTCTTTTAAAATTAAAGCAACCTTTGAAAAGCAATTCAAAAAAATATGTAAATGAGCCACATCCGCAGGCAAAGGTATGTCACAAATGTCATCTTAATTACATTCAACTACAAGGAAATACACAGTCATTTTGTAACAAAAGAAAACACATTTTGTAAAAGGTGTATTGTGTTTTTGTTGCCACTAAAAGTAGGTTGTTAAAACGCAGTCTCAGTTAAATAATTGTGAACAGGCTATCATTTTTCCATTCTACGTCTCAAATTTCCTTCCTTGTCTACACAACTACACAACATTGTTTAAATACCGAAAGGTACTAATAATACACAGTCGACAGAAATGATAATTTTAATTTAACTTTTAGCCTTAACCTCTAGCACCCTTCTATAACATAATATTATCATATTCTTGAACAGAGTATAAACACCCAATAATTTATTAAACATATCAATTAAACAAATCCTCCCAGGAGACATGCACAATTTTATCATCTACTAACAAATCTAAATTGAAGTTTTTCAATTATCTTTCATAATTTTTCAACGTAAAATCCACTACCTTTCCCTCCCTCAATGCCGCGAAATCCGCCTCAATAACCGCAGCCGAGGGTCGGCGACCCCTCGACAACATCGGCTGCGTCTGCAACGATGACGATGACAACATGTTGTTTGCTGATGACCCTCTTCTGTGATCGCTGTGCTGTGCCTCCGAGTTCTCCTGCTCGTATACCGTCTCAAGTCCCGGTGTCTTTAATGAATGCGCCAGTTTTGTAGCAGTTCAGTTAAGGCCGTCAGTTGACAGCCCTCAAATTTATTACAAGACAAGATGTTGACTCTCCTTGATACACCTGAGTTCAGTAGTCCTCCACTTGATAGGTCAACGTCAGCGAAAAGCTACACCTCCAAGGCTGTCTGGAGGTTTTGCAAGTCAATTTACAGCAGGCACATATTTATAAATCCCCTTCACTATCGGAAGATCCCAGAGGTTTCGTATGACAAGCAACCTACTCAAATGGTTTTTACTGCTCACCTATATGGTAATTTGATATCAAGCTCCAGTGCTCTTATTTCTAGTTGTGTTCATTATTTCCAATTTCACTGGGTTAAAAACTTAAAACAATAGAACAAATGTGCACAACTTTTGCACCGTGACCAAATATGTGTATACTGAATGGATTTAAATATTCTTCTTGAACAATCCTTGTTTGAAAAGTAAGTTTGCAAATATCCTCAGGGTTAAGTGAAACACAACTCAAAATCACATTTAAGCATTTGCTTTAACCACATTTATTTCAAGGAGGAAATATATGAAACACAAGTGAGTTTTGTTTTCTTCATTTATAGCATTATCCACGAAATTCAAATGAACATAGAATAAGTATACAGTGCATCTATAATGTGCACAGACGGAAACATTTCAATGAATTGTATCTCAATGCACAGCAACCGATAAGATAAGTTTGATAAAATTAAATCCTGATCGCAACATGTTACAATACTGTTAAAGTGTTGGACTATGAATGACCACATTGATTATTTACAGGATATCAGAGGAGAGATACTGAAATCTAGATAAATGGACAGTGCATGGTGACCATGGGTTCATCAAACATGTACCCAGATAAATGACAGTGCAGACCAGAGGGTCTACAAAATGTATCTAATCCAATGGAGGACTCATGTACACATGAACTCATGACCAACAAGTTTGAATGAGCGATAACAAATATAAGGTAGGTAAATTTGCATGTCTATGTGTTAACAAATAAACTGTACCCTTTATCTAATATAGTACAAATGTATTAGAGCCAGAATATTATTTGCTGATAATTAAAACTGTTTTAGGTGTTCTGCATATAAAATCTAGTTCAAGACCTTGTTTTTATCAAATCCTTAAGAAGGTTGTTAACTTATTTGGTAGCAGCCACCGCTGCAGCAAAATTATTTTGAGAAGTAGCAAGGGCAAATTTCTGAAGTGGCCAAAATAAACTTACCAAATATACTTATCTACTCCATCACCAGTGTGCGAAATAACAATTTTAGAGCATATGCCATTAGAGCCTTCAGCTGTTACACGAATCCCTACAAAGGTGGACCGCAATATACCCTCGAAATATCATACTCTAGGAGAGGTACAACCTGTCTCGGTGTACAAATAACAGACGGAAATAATGTATATGATGAGCAAGCGTACTGTATTATATTTCGTACTTGGTGTTAGTACAATTATTGCTGTGTTGTCAGTTTTATACTATCCCATGCTCAGATACTTGAACTGGTTGTCTGGTTCCTGACAGCCAATCAGAATGCTGCCTTTGTATGACGTTTGCAGCGAACCTCTATGTTTCGGAAAATTACAAAAAGAATCCTTTTACCCGAAAGAAATTAACCCGTTTCTGATATCTTTAAAGTCCTTTAAACACTCAGCAACTAATCGGTTCAGCCCCCTTTTTTGACAATAACAATAGTAGAGTGTAGCCACAACAGTAAGGTACTGTATTTTAGCATATGTACATAAATAACAACTTTAAATATTTTCACACCACAATGGGCGCCCAAAGAAAAACAAAAAAAACAAGGGACAAAATTGTCACAAAACTAGGTTTTCGATTTGAAAAAAAGTCTGATCATTCTGAATGTTTAAAATGCACTAAGTGACCCCGTGACCTAGTTTTTGACCCGGCAAGGCCCATATGTTCGAACTCGGCCGTTAGATCATCTAGATAAAACTTCTGACCAAGTTTGGTGAAGAACTAATGAAAAGTACTTGAATTAGAGAGCGGACACCATGCTGAATGTAAAAAAACGCACTAAGTAACCTCCATGACTCAGTTTTACACCCGGCATGACCCATATTCAAACTTGACCTAGACATCATCTAGATACAACTTCTGACCAAGTTTGGTGAAGATAGGATGAAAAAAACTTGAAATAGAGAGCGGACACAAGCTTGTTCCACCCGCCAGCCAGCCAGCCCGCCCGCATTCGCCAATCTAATAACCAGTTTTTTCCTCTCGGAAAACCTGGTTAAAAACATCTAGTATCCAGTGTGGCTGGAATATTATACAGGTAAATGTCGCATAATTTTGCGACCTGTCAAATAGTGTGTCTGTATAGAAGAAATGTCTGGAAAGCATCGTTCTTTAACAGATCGTCATATAATAAGTTTATGCTTTATCAGTCATACGAACTTCATACAGAGCTCCAGATAAGGGTCGTATTTTCGTAATTACAAATTATTTTCAAGTCCGTTACGTATTTATTTTAAAATCTGGTCGTACCATTAAGAATTACAAAATCAAGTTACGAATATTATTTTTACATCAGTTTGTATCGATTTTCAGTGAGTTCTTTTCGCGTATTAAAGATCTTTTCGGTACTTACATAGAATGGTTATAAGGTTTATTTAACGAAGCGCTTTTTTTCCAATAAAAGCGGCTTGTACAGTCTATCTGTAAAAAAAATGGCTGCGCCCAGAGGACGTCCTAAAAAACTGCAAAGCGTGCAAAAAAAAACACGCTTTTAACATATTGTACGCACAGTGAGTGCAAAAAAAAAACACGCTTTTAACATATTGTACGCACAGTGAGCCAGAGTTGAATGTTAAGAAAGACATTATAGAAAAGATCTTATACGATGTTGTATGTTAAGTTGCCGACACAGTCGGAAAATCTAAAAAAAAAGCGACACGACGGGTCCAAACTTAAACAAAAAACATTGGACAAGTGGAAGGGACAATTCCCATGGCTAATCGTTGAAAAGATTGGAGGGGAGATCCGTTTGAATTGTGAACTATGTAAAAATCCATCGAAGGCATGCAATCTAAGCACAGTTTGGGCATATGAAGGTACTTGAAAATTAAATTCCCATGGTCAATAGACACTGTTGAACTCGTATAAATGAAGTTGCAAGTATTTTTATTGTTTTGCATGAAAATACCCATTATTATTTATTTTTATGTCATTTAGAAAAGTTAAGAATTATTTTCCAAAACTAAGTAGTAACATTAAGAATAAAATTTCAGAGTTAAGAATTCTTTTTGAATATCTGGAAGTAACGTCAAGAATTTCACAAAACCTTATCTGGAGCTCTGTCATATTACATAGCGTTAGAAAAAAAAGTAGGCCCATACAGGTTTTCATAGGCCCAACATTTATTGTGCTAAATAAGGGAAACCGTTTGTTCTTAGTTTAAATTATTCTCGAGAAAAGATGGCAAAAGAAAATTTATTCATCAGAAATGTTGACATCTGACTCCTTGCAATAAGAGAACGCATTTCTAACATGATACTTTCTGAATTTTCTTAATTAAAAACAACAACAGAATCATACATGGTCGTTATACGACCTTATAAACAACACAAACAGAAGTCAGTATGTCTCCTGTGTATTTAATTTAGTCTAAATAAATCCAGAAAGTGTTTTAAGCTGGCAATATTTAAAATGGCTACGTTTAACGCCTGTATTATCATAAAATGAACATTTAATATTAATGCCACAATCCCAATCTATTTGAGGTAGAACTGATTCTGAACATTAAAAACACGTAAACTGCCAATCATAAGTACATGTATGCTATGTTCAAAACCATTAATTTAGATGTTGTTTTCAATTTATCAACAATTACACACCTCAAATACCCCCCCCCCCCCNNNNCCCCCCCCCCCCCCCAGATGACATTTCTGACTATGCCTGCATGTTAACCATATCAATTATTCTTAATATCATTGACCTATGAATATTTTATTAAAAGCTCCCTTAAGACCTGTCTATGAACCCGATAATGCATCAACAAATTGATCAGTTGTTCATTTTTAAAACAAAATGCCATGGAGCGTGCGAGTGAAATAAAAATATTTTGATTCCTTTTCCGATATACCAGGCAAGCAGAAAGCACATATATGAATAACAAATTGTATTTGTACATATCAATTGAACATTTTTGCCAAACATATTCAAAGCTTTATATACTGCCGAAGTGCCGATAATGTCCTATAATAACAATCATAATCCGACCCGTTGATTGCCCTAGAATTGTGTAAGTGATTGTAATGAATTATACCCTTGACTTGTGTAAATCTGTAGTTTCAACTGTCCCTTGTAGATGACAAACAAAGGGCAGAGTATATAATTTTATATTTCTGCCCTTCTGTTGACTGTAATAACTGGAGGTCTTTCCTCAACAATCATAGGCGACCAGACAGAGCTAGTATCTTCAGCTTTCATCATCTTAACCCTTTCAGTGCTGGATCCGAATTTTGAAGGCCTTTGCAAACAGTTTGGATCCAGATGAGACACCACAAAACGTGGCGTCTCATCAGGATCCAAACTGTTTGCTATTCTGATAGAGGTCTTTGAAAAAAAATGAAGAAAATGATGATTTTAGAAATTCAGCAGACGACATTTTAGCAGACAACAAATTTCCCAGCATGCAAAGGGTTAAATAAAATCACAAGAGCTTTTAAGGATCAAAAGTATTTTTACTTTGTCTTTTGTTTTTGAGCTTCATGTTGTTTTTTTGGCTCTATAACACCAATCCAGTTGCCGATGTAATAGATTAAAACCATTCCGTTGACGTTTCATAGCCGCTGAGCGAAATAAATCTGCACAAATATTTGTTACCAATTGATGTTGAGCAACTGGAGGAAAAATGACACTTTCTTTTAGTTTAAGACGCGCCATCAAACAGATTATTGCTGCCATTTTGTATCAATATCCGTTTGACCAAAAATAAACAGACTGTCGTAAAAAATTGAGCTCTCAACCAAAATGAATTGAAAGATAGGTATTTTTTCTTTTGTAATTTTTTTTTTAGATTTGACCTAGTTTTGGGATGCACATGTACCAGATTTTAAGTAACAGTGACTTAGCCCAAATTGGTCCGAAATGCAATTTCAAGCTAGGTCTGCATGTAAGCTATCAACATACAAAATTTAATTTGTAACCCTTTTCCACTCAGAAGCAAAGTTTAAATGGCTACATGAAACCAGCGTAATACCCGAATTGCCACCAGGTTGTACATGAAAGATTAAAAACTTGAATCTAGTAGTCTTAAATTCAATTTGATTTTTTGAGAGATTACAAAGTGTGGAAGTGAAGTGTGTATCTGAGTGGTAAAGGGTTAATAACGGTGACATGGTGACATGGATCTTGACCCATCTGGTCCCAAATGTTATCTTATGATAGACATACATGTTGGCTACCTACACACACAATTTCAGAACAATATCTTGATAGACATACATGTTGGCTACCTACACACACAATTTCAGAACAATATCTTCATCCATGTTGGCTATATATGTAACCTACACACACAATTTCAGAACAATATCTTCATCCATGTTGGCTACCTACACACACAATTTCAGAACAATATCTTCATCCATGTTGGCTACCTACACACACAATTTCAGAACAATATCTTCATCCATGTTGGGTAACCTACACACACAATTTCTGAGCAATATCTTCATCCATGTTGGGTACCTACACACACAATTTCAGAGCAATATCTTCATCCATGTTGGGTACCTACACACACAATTTCAGAACAATATCTTCATCCATGTTGGCTACCTACACACACAATTACAGAGCAATATCTTCATACATGTTGGCTACCTACACACACAATTTCAGAACAATTTCTTCATCCAAACTGAAGATATTGTAAAGATACTGTGTATCTTTTTTACAGGAGTGTGATGGAGAAGAAGTCGGAGTGGAAGACAAGTCTGTCTACTGATTTTGGACAACCGGATGCGCACAACAGGGTAACAAACCTCTTAAACCCATTGAAATAAACACTTTATTGAACTTTAAAACAATATTTTTTTTTATTTATTTTTTTAAATTCAAACAGTAGCAATATATTAAGGATGCAAATTTAACAATATTAATAGCTCTAGGTGAATTCGGTAATGTTTGTCTATTTGTTTCCAGATTCCTGAGAACGATAATGGCAATCTTTTATTTGTGCTGAATGGTTTTAACTTTTGAAATATGATCAATCCTTTCATAGTGTCGTTAACTGAACTTTACCACAGGAGAATTAGTTCACCATTTGTTCACATGAAATTTGCATAATTCAGACAGTCAATCTTCCTTACCCATTCAGAAACTGAAATTTCCTTGTTTTAAATCCATGGTTGTTTGAAGCAATTCCCATTTCAATTTGTTTTTCACTGATTTGTCAATCACCCAAATTTGGTGAAAGACATTCGTTCTTTCGATAAACATCTTTTCATCAGAACAACTCCATATGCAAAAAGACTGATTTTGATTGGAAGATTGGGGAACAACATGCAATGACATCCCTCATTAAAAACAAGAGCACCGTCGAGCGGATGCCAACGCTCTGCTGTGGGTGCTTGGATTTTGTTTTTTTGACCTTTGACCTTGAAGGTCATCATTGACCTTGACCTTTTCACCACTCAAACTGTGCAGGTCAATGAGATACACATGAAACCCCCCCCCCAAAAAAAAGTTTTTTTGACCTTTGACCTTGAAGGATGACCTTGAACTTTCACCACTCAAAATGTGCAGCTCCATGAGATACACATGCATGCCAAGTATCAAGTTGCTATCTTCAATAATGCAAAAGTTATGGCCAATATTAAAGTTTTCGGACGACGACGACCATGACCACGACGATGCGGAAGATGAGAGGGCCAGGGCCCTCAATCCATTTTAGGGGAAGCGGGTCGCTACCCATAGCAGGGGGAATTTTCGCGGCGTTTCCCTTTTGGGGGGATTTTTTACTTACTCTCTAATTATAACATTTGTACATGTTTGCACTATTTTCATTACTTTTTTCATAATTAAGTATGTTTGACAAGATGAAATTAAAATAGAATTGAGATATAATAATCATGAGACACATCTATCATTCTATAATTTTTTTTTTTTTTTTTTTT
>VMBQ01002070.1:86271-102712 GCA_007657795.1 Dreissena rostriformis | reverse complement strand
TTTTCAGGGGGGGGAATGCGGCCGAATTTCGGCCGTGGATTTGACAGATTGAGGGCCCTGGAGGGCTATGACAATACCTTGGGTTTTCTTCGAAAACAGCCTAGCTAAAAAACGTTCATCTGCAAGCAAATATGGCTGCCAGTGTTATATGCCAAGAGATTTCAAAATCAAAGTTTCATCAAGATTGGTCCATGCAAACTCAAGTCATTGACTGAAAACCACCTGTGAGCGTTTTTATTTATTTACAGAAACAGTGACATTGACCTTGATCTGACCATCCCTAAGTGCAATCCCAAGCTTGGTCTTTATGTATGCTACCTACACACAAAATTCAGTGCAATATCTCTAGTCACCACAATAGCTCAAGTGAAATACAACCATGCATTATCTATCTTATACATTTACAACTTCAGAACATTAGCCCTTTGCATGCTGGGAAATTTGTCGTCTGCTAAAATGTTATCTGCTGATTTTCTAAAATCATCATTTTCTTCACTTTTTTTCAAAGACCACTAGCAGAATAGCAAACAGTTTGGATCCTGATGAGACGCCACGTTCTGTGGCGTCTCATCTGGATCCAAACTGTTTGCAAAGGCCTTCAAAATTCGGTTCCAGCGCTCAAAGGGTTAGATACAAAAAGACAACAAATAAAGGCCCGCTTGTCACCTGAGAAACTTACACGTTACCTGCAGATTCTTGCGATGTTTGTGTTATGACTGTATTGTTTATTTAGGCTTTTTGCTATGAATGATACCGACTGAATGTGGTCGTAGACAGTATTTGAACAAATTAAAGTTTGTACTATAAATATAAAATCGGTATTTACTATTCAAGTCTTTACAAATTATTTTACCCCTGGAACTTGGCAAGTTTTCACCCCAGTGGCATGATTTTAATAAACTTAGCAGTTGACCACTATAAAGCATTACATGCCAAATAACAAACCTCTGAACCTTAAAGTTTATACTATATACATACAAGGAAAAAAGTAACCCCTAGGGCGGGGCAAATTTTGACCCCAGAGGCATGTTTTGAACAAATTTGGTAGAGGACCACCATACCATATTAAACACCAAATATCAAAACCCCTGACCCTAGTGGTTTCAAAGAAGATTATAAGTTATTTACTGTACAAGTCGTTATAAATCATTCAAACCTTGGGCCTGGCCAGGAGCATGATTTGAACGAACTTGATAAAGGACTATCAAACAACAATACATTCCAAATGTCAAACCTCTTGGCCAAGCAGTTTTTAGAGAACATGATTTTCTTAAGATTTTACTATATGCATATAAGGAAAAGGGTGGGGCAATTTGAACCCCAGGGGGATCATTTGAACAAACTTTGTAGAGGACCACCATACGTTGTTACATACCAAATATTAAACCCCTGACCCATGCGCTTTCATAGAAGAAGATTTTAACAGTTATTTACTATATAAGTCTATGTGAATCATGTGACCCCTGGGGTGTGGCCAGTTTTTACCCCATGATATAAAGTAGAGGACTCTGCAGTAGAGGACCACAAGACAATGCTACATACCAAATAGCAATGCTCTTACCCTTGTGGCATAAATAGAGGATATTTAATTGTTCGATTCGGTGGAATTTCGATTTTATTTCACGAGTGATCATAGAAAATAATATTTTCATGAGTGCCGCAGTTTCTATATATACATATATGATCACGAGTGAATTAAAATCGATATTCAACCGAATCCAACAAATTTTCTTTTTATTACATGCTTTTTTTTTCACCGTTTATTTATATTGTAAAGAGTTTAACTGGAGAATTTCGCTGGAATAATGATGTCATTTCGTCAAAAAAATGACGTCATTTCACTGCAAAACAGTGAAAAATATCTATATTTTTCACTGTTATTTTTCATTGTTTGAAACAGTGAAACATCAGTTTCATTTCACTGATATTTCTCTATAAACCACCGGAAAGCATATAATAAAAAACAATTTTTGTAAGTTTTCATTTATATAATTTATTTTAAGGTCTGGTGACCTACATATGCAATGGACCGGAACAATTTGAACCCCGAGGATCATTCCTGTGAAGTTTCATTAAAATCTGCACTGTGGATCAGGAGGAGAAGTCATTAGAAGAAAAAAACACAAACACACTGACTGATGGACAACATGGTATCCTAAAAGCTCCCCTCATTGGCATTATGTGCTCAGGTGAGCTAAAAACATTAACAACCTTATTAGAGCTTTATTCGACAATTTTGTTTGTAAACCGGAATCTTATATTTATTTCTCAAATTTAAAATTTAAATTTCAGGACTCAAAGATAAGATTATGCAGAAGTTAAGCTTGAGTGAACCTACAAAAAGAATTAAACAAGTTCAGATTGATCAAAATCAAATTGTAGGCCTTTGACAATAATAGGATTAGATTCGGGGTTGTCATTCATGAATTACACCTTTACATTCCTTCTTCAGTAACTATAGAAACCTTTAGAAACCTACACCTGTCCTAACTGAGTCTCTTTTTCAGTTTATGTAGTTCATGTATTAAGAAAAGCAACTTATTATTGTATCATCGTAGAACATTTATAGCAAACTTGATTAAATGAACATTGTTTTACACTGGCAAAACAGATTACTTCAATTTTATGTATTTCTGACACTAAAAACAGCTAACATTATTATTATATATTACATCAATTTTCACCCAAACACTTAAAACATTGGCCTTATTGTCTGTAATTGAGTTTGATGAGTCAATATATTTTCTTACAACAATTTATCATCATTACTTTGAACATGTTCATTTGCCCTAATAGCCCACAGAAAGCAGTGTCATAAAAATATAGGAGAACACAAAGCTAATTGTTAAATTAATTACATAGAGATACACCGGTTTGCTAAGAAAAATTGTTGAAAAATACTTAAACATAATTAGTTGATTTCATTTTGCTCATGTATATAATATTGTTGTCATAAAAACTCTTTAGAATTCACAAATGATTAGGATTATAGGATTTAAACATTATAAAGTAATTTATTCTATTTAATATCATAAACTTTTTTGGAAGATATTCCAAAATAGGACTTTACAGATCTTCTTTCAACCCCTGCAAAAGACAAAACAATCTTACCGGACATGAGGTCCGATAACTTTTCAAATTTACCGAACCTCACCAGATTTTACCGGACCTCGATCTTCTTTAACCAAACAATATAAAATACCTTTTATATAGTTTATCAACCAATCAAAAACTTATTGTGTCTCCTACGTCACAAAACAAGGTGCAATATTTGACTGGTTCTAGGAATCGCGCTTGGAGTTTGTTACGTCACCAATAAAGATTTGACTGGTTTGTAAAATCGATTTTATTTTAAAGTTAAATAATCTATCAAAGGAAAATAAACATAAACCAGGCCGTTTTTTTTTTTTTTTTTTTTTTTTTTTTTTTTTTTTNTTTTTTTTACATAATCCTAGTTTCATGTTCAATTTAAACCAAAAAAAAAATGAAATATTATTTTTTTGTCGGACACGAGGTCTGACAGTTTCGGGAATAATACCGGACCTCAGCAAATTTTATCAGATTTGTCTGAGGTCCGACATGTTTTGCATGGGCTGCTCTATATAGTCTGAAGACCAGCAACTGCATATAGAGATTTACAATGTAGCATAAATAAAATATCATTCATATTTATGGTTCTGTTGCTGTCTTGACCGAAATTTGCCCTCCTCTTTGCCTAATTCAACAAATCAATATTATTTTATGTTCGATTAATTGTTTCCAAGATTATGAATAATAGTTGTATGCAAAACTTGGATAAACTAAATAAGATATATGAGCCTGTCTCTGTGAAAAGGGGGTTTAATGCATGTGCATAAAGTGTTGTCCAAGATTAGCCTGTGCAGTCCGCACAGGCTAATCATTGACGACACTATCGGCCTAAAAGGGTTTTTCGCTAACAGGAGACTTCATTGAAACCAAAACTACCATGAAAGCAGAAAGTGTCGTCTCTGATTTGCCTGTGCAGACTGCATAGGCAAATCTGGGATGACACTTAACGCATATGCATTTAACCCCCTTTTCACAGAGAGAGACATCATTCAATAGCCAGACAGACTAGTTGTTATAGAAGACAATGTTACAATTATCAGACTAATTGTTAAAGTAACAGAGCTTATACCAAACTGTTACTTTAGTGCAGATTTTTGGTCAGCTGTGTAATAGGCTCATGTACAGCAAGCTATCAAATTTAGCTGACATGTTTTAATTATTCATACAAACCTTGGTTTGTTCGCTTTATTGCTTGTTTTTTTGTGTGGCTGTTTTACCCAGGTTTTTACCTTACTTTTTAAGTGACCGTTATCAACAGTAAAATGTAGAAATTTCTAGCCAGTATATATAGGCCAAAATGAATGAAAGTTTCGCAGTTCTGCATCCCTATAAGTTTCATTAAAGCCTGCCCACACAAAATTAGAATTTTGTTGACGCTATAATTCACAAAAAAGATAAGTCAATAAACAACCTGTTATTGTAAATGAGATAAAATTTTGTTGATTGCATGTTTTTCTATTTCGTGCAGTTTTGGTATGTTCCACTTATTCATTCGGCCCACTGGCAGGAAATTTTCTCATGATTTTATTTGAAAATTACAAAGGTCGAGTAAGGTGAAAACATGGGTCAGACAGCTGCCCTGACAAACACTCTACAAATAAAGACAATTTTCCAATTTGCACGGGCAATAAAGAGACCTTAAACACGCAATTAAGTATGAAACAAAAGTGATCATTTATGACACCATCATTTACTTCATGAATAAAGCAACCATAGTAGTAAGCTTGTCATCCATAAGTGAAAACTTGACAGTAATATATTCATGAAACAATGCACGCTTGAATATCCAAACGTGAAAGGAGTAGCTCACAATTCACGTTTTTGAAAATGTGCAGAGCAAGCACTGTAAAGTCACGGAAGTTTTAATCAAATTAGACAACACAACTTAATTATGTAGCTGATGATAAGGAAGAATCTTCATGTTTATGATTTTGTCTCAAACCTAAAATCTACAGTGAAACATTTATGAACATTTGTGTTTTAATAAGATGAAAGTTTAATAAGACTTTTTTTTTATACAGGAGGGCCATGATGGATCTGAAGCGTCCACCTGAATTCAAGGTAAACTAATTGTCAAAACTTGACATTATATATATGACCTAGTTTTTGGACATACATGACCCAGATTTTGACTTGGCCTTGGTATTGTCAAGATACAGATTCTGACCAATTTTCATAAAGATTAAGTCATTAATATTGCCTCTCTAGAACCAAGTTATCTAGTTTTTGACGAACATGACAGTTTTGAATACGCCTTGATATTACAACAATAAACATTCTGACAATGTTTCTGAAAATTAATTAGGGACAATGTTTCTGAAAATAAATGTGGCCATATATAAAGTGTCTACAAGGTTTGTCTTAGATTTGACCCGGTGTTCTAGTTTTTGGATGCGTGTTTGGATGCGTGTGACTCAATAAAAAAATAAGTTGCTTGTGACTTAAAATACAATTCTCCAAAACGTCCTTAAATAGGTTGCTGACATTAAGTTTATTATTACTTTACGTGCATGGACTGAAATACTCAAATTCTACTTTATGCAACATTTTTTTATGACAAGGGGGACAACTGCTTAAACTGCTTTTTAAAACTAGACAATAGTTGTCTTTCTTACATACATGAAGGTTGCTAAATTTGTTTCAGAAATATAATTGTATAAAGTAAAGTAACAAAAGTTGAAATAATTACGACTTAACCCATTTATGCCCAGATCAGGACTCTCCCATCCATCTTAATTAAATAAATTTATTTCCAAAATTAGGGATGTCTGGTTTATTTATTTCTATATTTAGAATATTTCGTTCAGAAATTCCTTTAAGCGAACAGCGCAGACCCTGATGAGACACCGCATCATGAGGCGGCAGCTAGACGCCGCATCATGGGGCGTCTCATCTGGGTCTACGCTGTTTTCCAAGGCCTTTTTTCTAGACGCTAGGCATAAATGGGTTAATATCAGTAAAAAAAACAGATATTTCCTGAATAAGCAAGAAAAATTCATTTTGTCAATATTTGTACCACTCTTCAACCAAAAACACTTGGAGCTATTACAATGTATTATTAAAACATTTTTCTATAAAAAGTAAGTTGTATGATTGAAGACTTAAACTATTATGCTAAAAAAAATCATTAAATAGGTTGCTGACATAAGATTAAAATCGCTTTACATAAATGAATGGATGCACTAAAATTTTACTTTGATTTATTTATACTTTTTTTTTAAATTGACAAGGGGGACAACTGCTTGAATTGCTGTTTGAAGCTAGATGACAGTTGTCTTTTTTAGATAAATTAAAGATTATCCAATGAAGGTTGCTGACTTTGTTGCAGTTATTCAATTGTAAAGTAAAGTCAGGGCTCGTATTACTTTTTTATTTCAACTCGCAAAAAAATGCGAGTTGTTAAAATTTTAACTCGCATTTGTTCTTTCCAGCTCGCAATACAAGTTTAAAAAAAAAACTAGGATTGCTTCTTCTGCATTTCTTTTTATCGGGTTCAACCTTGGAGTCGGATTGTCTGTCTTCCACAGAGGCAACAAGAGGATTTCACCACAAAAAAGCTTGATATTTTTTTAAGTAGACGACATTTTACCGGTGAACGTTACGTGACTAGTGTCAGTCAAATAGTCGGCAGCGTTATGAAATCCGGTCACGCCTGGTGTACAAAGTTTACTTGCGAATAAAGTTTTCTATTTCATGTTAGCTATTGAGCTTCTCAAATTTTAATTCTAACTGAGCCAGTCGTTAGTTTCTTTGGGTTTATGTTTTTGTCCAAAACATATCGAGTACGATAAAGGCAGTACAGTAAAAACTGACCTAGCGGTCAACTCGAAATAATGGTCAACTACATACAATGGTCAGTTTGGACTCCCCCCGACGAAAATCACTCTATATTACACTTGGGAAGAACGGTCAATCAGCCATAACGGCCAACGGCCAGTATATTTCACTCCCAAAGTCATTTTTGAACTCGAAACAACGGTCACGAGTCAGTCGTTTCGAGTTGCGAAAAGTTAACACACAATTCAATCTGCGTTGTTGTATTTTACCTTTGACGTCATAGCGTCTATTGCCCGTCTATTTTGCGGGTAAAGAATTTAATTGCAGTAACTGCCTTTGATATGATAAAAGCGGCCCGCTGCGAGAAAACAAATAACGACTTAGCGACGATTTAATTTCTGATTCATGAAATATGTGCAAGTAACAATAACGATGTGTATAAGTACATGTAGCAATTAGCGGCCCAGTCATAACGCCATAGTAATAGCGCATAACAAAATCAATAGATGTTCATCGCTGATAAGGTGTGAACAACACCACTTAGCTAGCGTGTGTTATTATAAGAAGGTGATTAAAGGATTAGCGTTCGTTTATTGTGGTACAACAGGAATCGAATTGCAACTTTTGTAACAAACCTTTCTGCATTTATGGAAGCGGACATTTTGTCACGTAAAACGTCTGTTACCCAAATGCCATTTTCAATTTCCAGGGGATAAAGTCCCGAAAACCGATGTATGACAATGATTTAAAGATACATTGTGCTTAGATGTGTTTAATAAAAATGATGTTTGTGTGATGTTTGTGTACTTATAAATATTAAAACTTTTGGATTCTTTGCATGAGAATGATAACGTTATGTCGTACTTTTGGTTTATAACAGCGATGCGCTTTTACTTCTGCGGACGTGACGTCATTGCCACATGACGACCGTTAGGTAAAAATATCTTCCAATGAACGTAATACGAAATGTCTGATTTACTGAATTAAAGAGATGCATAAGTAAACAACATTATTATCGTTGATAATTTAAACTGATACGTTTAAGAATAGGTATGAATTTAAATCAATGTATAAGATATTAATCTGTAGTATTCACTAGAAATAATTTATGTCATTCTAATTTATCGGCAATAAGCCTTTGTTTAAATTACTNCAGGGATCATATTTTTTTCGGTTTTGTCGGTCCTAGACCGATTGGGGTCATGAAAGACCGATTGAAAATCCCAAACAGTCGGTCCGATTCTGTCCCGACATTCGTAAAAAACGATGTAAAGTCTATAAGTTCCCAATAAAATTCGCTATTCGAGCTCTGTCTGGCTAAAACTTACCATCACTAATCCCTTTAATGCCCCCAATTAACAACCCGCTTCTGCTACTCGAGTGCACCAGTGTTGTTTTTGACACCTTATCAGCGATTTATCGGCAAATTATTGATTGTATCAATCATTCACACCACAGTGTTTTTATGATAGGGGTCTTTGGAAAGATGTATCATACAGAAATAAACGCCAATGACTCTATTATCCTGTGTATTATACCACCTAAGGTTATAAAACCTGTCAAAACACCAATTTTGTAAATCAAACAAATTGGATGCTGACCAAATCGCATCGATGTTTCACATAAATTAACTTTCGTTTTTTAACTGATTTTCAAAAATAATTTGTACCATATTGCATCAATCTAAATTAAGGGTAAATTTAATTGACGATTGGTTGAATAAGAAAAGTGCTCAATGCGCTCACAACGCATCACACGATTTACAAATGTTCAAGGGGATATCCCAGTACCAATTGGATGTCAAATCGAGGCATACGGGGAAACCCCACAATTCAGTTTATTTACTTCCTGAGAATGGAGAACGCTGTGTTCACGAATTTCGGAAACACATGTATCGTCAAAATTGGGCAGAAAATTAGAGATTTTGTAAGTAATATAGTGACTAAAGTAAAGGTGGAATGATTGATCGTTTTAGGTGTCCTGGTTTTTGGTCAAATTTAACGACAATTTTTTTTATGGAATGTCCCGATTTGGACCTGAAAAATTCTTGCATGTATGGATTTCGGATGTAAATTTTCGAATACTTTTCCCCCCATTTTAAATCCAGACCGATTAATTTTGTGGGAAAATATGATCCCTGATTACAATGTATTATTAAAACATTTTTTTCTATAAAAAGTAAGTTGTATGATTGAAGACTTAAACTATTATGCTAAAAAAATCATTAAATAGGTTGCTGACATAAGATTAAAATCGCTTTACATAAATGAATGGAAGCACTCAAATTTTACTTTGATTTATTTATACTTTTTTTTTAAATTGACAAGGGGGACAACTGCTTGAATTGCTGTTTGAAGATAGATGACAGTTGTCTTTCTTAGATAAATTAAAGATTATCCAATGAAGGTTGCTGACTTTGTTGCAGTAATTCAATTGTAAAGTAAAGTCAGGGCTCGAATTACTTACTACAAAAAAATGCGAGTTGTTAAAATTTTAACTCGCATTTGTTCTTTCCAGCTCGTAATACAAGTTTAAAAAAAAAAACTAGGATTGCTTCGTTTGCATTTCTTGTTATCAGGTTCACCCTTGGAGTCGGATTGTCTGTCTTCCACAGAGGCGACGGAGGATTTCACCACAGAAAAGCTCGATATTTTTTTAAGTAGACGACATTTTACCGGTGAAGGTCACGTGACTTATGTTAGTCAAATAGTCGTCAGCGTTATGAAATCCAGTCACGCCCAGTGTACAAAGTTTACTCCCGAATAAAGTTTTCTATTTCATGTTAGCTATTGAGCTTCTCAAATTTTAATTCTAACTGAGCCAGTTGTTAATTTCTTTGGGTTTATGTTTTTCTCCAAAACATATCGAGTACGATAAAGGCAGTATTTACATATCCAGAAACAATTATGCCCCGGAGACGTACCGAGAAACGGGCATCGACAATAAACCCTCGCAGACAAACCGGCCGGATTGACCTCCCTTGCAAACAATGTTGTTGACAGATTTGGAACTGTCACATTATAAACTTAGACATTTATGATCGACGGCAAAGACCATAGATAGACGACTGTATCCTCCCGATCTTCAGACGACTATTTTTTGTAAATCTGCACATTTGTTTGTTTTTTCCCCAACTCGCAATAAATGGCGAGTACCTAAATTGTGCACTCGCTTTTTAGACGCATTTTTTAAATTAACTCGCAAATGGCCTGTTTGCGAGTGTTTAATTTGAGCCCTGAGTAAAGTAACACATTTTGAAATAATTACGACTTAATATCAGTAAAAAAATAAAATAAAAATTCCTGAATAAGCAAGACAGTGGTCATTTCCCTCAATGTTTGTATCACTCTTCAACCAAAAACACTTGTAGAGTTCACTTAGTATTATTAACACTTTGTTGTACAGAAAGTAAGTTGTATAATTGAAGATTCCAATTATGTTCATAAACAAGTGCCACATATTCAGTGAGTTCATAATTTATTTCACAACAGATAAATGCAAATCTTAATGCTTTCATTTGCTATATAATCATGCATTTACACTCCAATTGTACAATTATTCATTTAAACAGAATTTAGATTAAACTCTCACATTCACTTAAACCAAAGGGCTTAACATTCATTGTTTTACTATCAACTGTATTCAAAATGCGTTACCTAAAATGTTAATTTTATAAATCTCTTGTTGACAACATATATTTATTTTCAGGATTAAGATTCTGCTGTAAAGATAAGATGGTCAACATTAAACCTGTATCACAATAAGATAAGATGGTCAACATTAAACCTGTATCACAATACCATTGATTATGAGCCTTAGGTGTGCATTTCCCTTTGCATGCTGGGAAATTTGTCCTCTGCTAAAATGTTGTCTGCTGAATTTCTAAAATTAGCATCTTCTTCGATTTTTTTTCTAAGACCACTATCAGAATAGCAAACAGTTTGGATCCTGATGAGACGCCACGTTCTGTGGCATCTCATCTTGATACAAACTGTTTGCAAAGGCCTTCAAAATTCAGTTCCAGCACTGAAAGAGATATTCATAGTTTATTGATAGGTCTTTCTGCGTTTTCAGACATGAACGGACCTGCCCCTATGACCTTTCACAGGAAAATTTTCAATCTTGAGCCAAACTAGGTCAAATTTACCCCAGCTGCCCAGGTATTCACTAATGATAATTTTAATCCAAATAGACCAATGCACAGTGGCAAATATGAGACCTCAGTGTGCACTGGTACATTCCATCTCATGCCAATTAGATGAGTAATTTAGATGTCAAAACGATCAATGAGCCATTAAATGTAATATTATAAAGAAATAACCTTAAAACTCATACATTTAGTAATTTGGAAGCCCCATATGTGATTACAGTACTCGGTTTTATGATAAATTATATGCAATGAATTGTACCTGGCTATGATTTTATTGTTTTGTGTTGTCTGGAGTGGAATAGGTGAAGGTAGTCCAACTGTCTGTGTGCATAAGTCATCATAGTCTAATTCGTTTTATTTCATTTGCCAGCCTGCAGATCTCAACAATCCCCCACAAGAACCCCCATGCCGACCAAGATGAACCGCACATTGACCCAGTCCCTGAGCCTCCGACCGCGAAAATAATGAAACAAGCGATCCCACATCCACGCTCTTGCTGCCCGTGACAACAGGTTGTCCATTTTTGTAATTCTTCTTTACATTAACTTGGTTGAAGTTGCAGGATTACATAGCAGGCTTAACCCTTTGCATGCTGGGAAATTTGTCGTCTGCTAAAATGTTGTCTGCTAAATTTCTAAAATTAGCATTTTCTTCGATTTTTTTCAAAGAATACTATCAGAATAGCAAACAGTTTGAATCCTGATGAGACGCCACGTTCTGTGGCGTCTCATCTGGATCCAAACTGTTTGCAAAGGCCTTCAAAATCCGTTTCCAGCGCTCAAAGGGTTTATATAATATCTGCTTTTAGTAGGATACTGACTAAGGATGGGAGAATAATTAGAGCATATATCAAATTACATGTTTTGTTTCCAGAGTTTATTTGATTGAAAAAAGCTAAGTTTCTAGTTATTTTTGTGTGCTAAAATAATAGGGTGTATCACTTAACTTATTGATATTTTGATCAATATATTTATATAATGCCAGGCTCTTTATATATTTTTAAAATTACAATCTTATTGTTGGCTAGGGCATTATGAGCTATATTATTATGCCAAAGGTTTGCTATCGATGGATTCTATAGTTGGTTTGATTGTAATTAATCTATGAATTGAGCGGGGAGTCAAACAGAATCCTGCCCAGAGTCGACATGGCTCAATTATTCCCACCCAAACATCCAGTTATTGTTGATGTACCAAGCAGAAGGCGGCCCAAGCACCGCCTCAATATTAATAAGCCTTAAAAAGTTAGGTAATGGTTTAGGATTTAATTCCATATTTGTTGTTAGATTAATATATGATTGAGGTACAAATGAACTTCTTTTAATGAATGGTTAATATTTTTGTATTTTGAATTTGAGTAGTGATTATATGCTTTCCGCCCCAGGCGTTGTTAGTGGGGGTTCGAGCGTAATATAGGAGCCGCACCTTTTCCAAGTGACAAGTCTTTTAAGTGTCTGGTGTAAAGCACTGCTTAATTAGACAACTGCTTATCTTGTATAGCATTATTCAAATTGTTGAATTATATAACGTATAAAAGCCAGACAGACAAACCCTTGTTGAACATGGGTTTTATTATTGGCAGTTTAAAAAACCCAATGGTTTGCAAAAATAGATGAAGGCTCTAATGAACTGTAACTTCAGAGTAAAATTTAACATGGTTATTAACACATGAATAAAACTGTTATTTTGTAGTAACAAACTGTTATGTTCGAACAATGTATTCACAATATCCCAAATGTATACTTGTTTTCGGATTCAGTTAAAAAAAAAAAAACTTCATATCTAGGGAGAATTTGGTAAAACTAAGATTGCCTGTTAAACAATATATAATTGTTTATCCATCTCAGGCTATAGAAAGTACATAAATGTATTTGACTTATTCCCTTGAGCTCCTCGTGGAGCATAGGGCCTTGGCAACAGTCCTCCAGCTTACTCTGTTTTGGGCTGCTTTCTTAAGCTCTCCCCATGACATAGTACGGTTCTTCATTTCTTTCTTAGAAAGAACAGTTTATGAAAATTGTTTGTATATCAGAGCATTCCCAACAAAACTATAAACTACAATAAGTCAACACATTCTTTACAATATCAAGATCTTCATTGAAATGTCCTTAACCCTTTGCATGCTGGGAAATTTGTCACCTGCTAAAATGTCGTCTGCTGAATTTCTAAAATAAGCATTTTCCTCGATTTTTTTTTCCAAAGAATACTATCAGAATAGCAAACAGTTTGGATCCTGCATGATGAGACGCTACGTTCTGTGGCGTCTCATCTGGATCAAAACTGTTTGCAAAGGCCTTCACAATTCGGTTTCAGCACTGAAAGAGTTAATATAAGGAGTCTGGTCCAGATTTTTTTTACTAATTTCTGTAAGCTACGTGTGACGTGTGACGGTGTACAGGCTATTTAACAGCGAAAATCATGTTTTTATCTAGATTGACATTGCCTGGGTTTCCCTGTCTGTCATTCATTTATTATCAATATTTATTTTCACCAACCAAAATCTCAACCATAAATGTGACATTTATGAGTGCACAAAGCTTAATGAGAGGCTTAGAGATCCATTAAACCCGTTTAAGCCCCCAGTACTTCATTGATCTTGAATAGATGATGATACCAGTTTGATTATGTGATGACTATGTTTGTTTTGTGTTTTGTGCAGAGTCCATTGCTTTTGCGCTGCTACACCAAAGTATTTGGCAAATGGTCACTGGCCAAATATAAATGACCCCATGCTTATAATACTAAGATTTCTTTGTTGCTAATGCCTATGAAGAATAATTATTTTACTGATGATTCAATGTTGTATATTTTATAAATATACAAAAAACACACTGAAAATGTTTTAATTTTATAAATGTATAACTCATTATTTCAGCTAAAAAAATACATGATCATTTTTTGTTTTTATAACCTGCATAATCTAGTCAATCGACTTTTGGCCACAAAAATTATTAAGCAAATTAAAAGGCACAAAGCAAAATAACATCAGTATCTTCCCATAAAACGTTTTTTTTAAACTCAAGTTCACAATAGAAAAACAGACTGAAATGCTTGAGTAATCAAAGGTCTGGAGTTTTCAAGGTATCCATATCCAAAAGTAGGGAGCATAGTTATATAAAACTAATTTCTTAAGTCATCAAAAGCTGTTAACATAAATTCTTACAGTGCTTAGATATATAATTAAAACATGTTTATAAAACTAAAAATGTGTCAACAGACATTGATTCCCCCCTTAACACATGTTTGAACACAGACAAATCCACTATATATTCTACAGTGGCCAAAAAAAAAACAAGGGACANTCTTAGAAGTTGCAAAATGGTACCTTTTTGATTGCAATTATTGGAAGAGGACAGATCCATCTTTAAAATGATACCAGTCTTGCAAATTTGATATATAGTTAAGCCAAGAAAAATACTTCGAAAGTTGGCAGTTTTATAATGGGACCCTATTGGAATTGGAATTAGTGTATTCAAACCTTGAGCCGGATTACTTGTAGTTAAAGGAGAAAAAAAACCTGGTTCTTTATATTTTTTGGTAGAAAAACAGACGAAGGGCCATTTTTCTGCCAAACTCGTCGCAACCAACATTCCTTTCTTAGTGATCATCCACACATTAAGGTCATTTACTGTAAAAGTTTAAGCAAATATACACCATATAGTTAAAAAGGAGTTCTAAAATCTTAATTTTGGGACAATATATTCTATACTGGAAAAACAGACTAAGGGTAATAAACCTGCCAAAAACTCATTGCAGCCAATATTCCTTTCTTTAAGATCATCTATAAATAACGGTAATTAAACTGTCAAAGTTTGAACCAGATCCACGTAGTTAAAAGCTTAACAAGCAAACCTAGTAAAAGCTAACAAGCAAATTCTTATCCTGTCAAATGCTTGCAATGCAGAACTCTGTACTCAACTACTTATAGAATCAACAGTTACCTATGAAAGAAGTTCTCAAATAAAGCTCTGCATTCAACAATCCAAAATGAAGTTGTTTAAGTAGCAAAGGATGCTATTAAAAGGTGGTGTTATAAAAAGATGGTGTGTAAAGACAATTGTGCCCTCATTCAGCTATCTGTGTATATACTCGGCACCAAGTTTTAATTTAATCTACAAAAAAAAGCTTATAAAAAGATATTTTTAAGGGAGAAATGGTCATAGCTCAGCTTAAAAAAGACGGTATGCAACAAAATGTGTGTGACTTTGACCTAAGAGACATGCATGTTCCTCACTGCCTGATAAGGATGAACAATTACATCAGGACATTTGAAAATCCCTTGATATGTGGTAGAATCCCAACAAAATATAAGGCATATTTAATTACAAATTGTAACATTTAACCTCAGTGTGTGACCTTGACCCTAGAGACCTGAGTCTTACCTGCAGCGTTTTTCCTCACCACTTTGGGAATGGTACCCGGGTACCGGTCAAATTGGGAAAATTAGCGGCGCTTTCATCCAAATTGGGAAATTTATTAATTATGCTGAAAACTTGTACAAATAATAAGTTGCATATTTACATCAAGTGGTGAATGATTTCCTGCGAAATCCTGTTGCTATTAACACTAAACAATGAGTTTATTAAACTTAAGACTCTTTTTTAACTGAAACCTTGCTTGAGAGTATGAACTGTCTATATCGGGACTCTGAGCCTCAGGTCCCGTTGAATAACCTGCCTCTGATTGAACCAGGTTTGCACCAGTAAACTTGACCATCGATAAAACGTTGCTTTAATCATCATCTGACAACTATGCACTGGACTCAATATTTGATACATTATATTCCCCTATTTTAAAAGACAATTTTTATAAATGCCCGAGTGATTATCAGTACTGGTTATTTGTTTGGCTGTTTTCATTTTACACCGCAATTGGTTACATACATGTACCACTTAACGAGTAGAATTAGAGTTTGGCTCCAAGGCACTGAAGATGTGAACGATTGTGAATTAGTTATGCGTGAATTACACAGTGTCACTATCAATTGATAATTTAAGTGGCTTTGCGGCAGTTTGTTGGCGATGCTATACCTACCACACTTATCAGTGATGGCAACCTGGTGTAAACCTGACATTGTACATTTTATGCTTAATATTGTCAAAACATTAATTTCGAAATGTGCACTTTTTAACAAATAATTATTTAATTAATTACCTAAAACTGTAAATGTTTCGTTGCATTCTCAAATGGCCATAATTTAATTTGTAATCGGAAACACACTTTTGAATTTTAATGTTAATGCGACATTATCAAATTCTAGCTTTACATAAACATTACACATGCATCTTTCCTTTGTTTCGACAAAGTGCATGAACATTATGTCGCTTAGGCCAAAAAAATAAATAGTCTTGGTTCAGGGAACATGGCCAGAAAAATGTAGGAGGATAGGTAGTTTTTTTTTTTTTTTTTTTTTTTTTTTTTTTTT
>VMBQ01002070.1:66391-85356 GCA_007657795.1 Dreissena rostriformis | reverse complement strand
TGAAAAGTTGGGGACATTTTCTAAACTTGTGAGACACTGAGCAAAAGCAGCAAAAATGATCAAATAATGAATGTATATCATATGCTTATTTACCTCGACATCTGGTACCAATTCATCAGTGGTCTATAGAAGTTTCTCCAACTTTGTTAATGTCAGTTTTCAAAATATTTCAACAAATAAACTAGTCGAGCAGTAAACTTGGTTCATTTTAATTTTCAAACATTTCAACAAATTAACTAGTAAACTGTAACTTAATGTAACTTTATTTACACACTGGGTTGTTCTAGTTAAGTTTAATTGAAGATCTTTCTTTGCTTTGCAGATCTCCAGAATTTCAAAACCTCTACAAAGTCAAAATCTTTAATTTCACCACTTTCAAGTTTTATTGTCATCAAACTATCAACCCTTTCACCAGACAAGAACTGTAACATATTGCCGACTCAATAAATCAGCCTGTACAGCATCCTTGTGCTCCTTGCTTTCAGCATGTATCACAAGAGTAGTCGTCTTAAAATTTGTGTTTTTCGTTGTGAACACGCTATCTTTTTTTGTGTTTTATACATATAGAACATGTCATAAATTTGTTATCTCTATCGTACTCGAGCCAACTATGCTTCTTCAACCACGAGCTTTGGAATTTTCGTTCAACTTTTTTGGATTTAGTCAAATTAGTGTCAGTGTCATTTTTACTGTCCGGCAACGAAACGGGTGGGGAAGTAAAATTACTAGTATGTAGTAGTAGTACTGCACTCATAACTTGTTAAAGCAGCAATCGAAGGATCAATGGCGTTTGCTTGGTTTTTATTTTGCGAGGAAAAATACGTCAACAATGCTCGAGCTTTCTTTTTCTTCGGAGACGAAGCAGACGCTTCCATTTTAACATTGCGAGCGAATACTCTTCAATGGAGAATAACCTCGAGCACCTTGTTAAATTGATTGGCTAAGATTGTAGCGCCGAATATAAATACACTGGAAGTATGATTCGTACACATTATGATTCGGGATATTTTTATTTTCGCTCCCAATTTTTTTCGCGTTTTTGACGATTCGTTCCCGGACTTTTTGTTTGCGACAAAAATCGCGTCTGGACGTATTTTTTAGTGACATTTGTAAAAAATATGCGAGATTATCGCAATTTCGCGGCCTCAGCAGAACACTGGATATAGTCTAATAATCATAAGTCATAAGACACTTCTTTCTAAAAAAAAAAAAAAAAAAAAAAAAAAATTATTTGAACCAAGACTATTTTTTTTTGGCCTTATGTTAAACATTACGTTACTGCATGGAAAGCATGGGCGTATTGATTTTAGTATTAAAACTATGTAGCGCAGAGACAATTGAATTCTTTTAATGTCTGTTACAAATTTCGTTTTTCATTTTAACTAAATTTTAAAATTGATTTCCATTAAACATGCTGTATCTTTATCGTGACGGTCTTTTCGATGATTCATTACTGAAGCAGTTATTGCAATTTATACAGTACTGAGTAAACAGAAAATCCGTACAAAACCGGATTAAGTGATGGGTTTTGAAAAAACACGCTTAGCAGCTATACTGACCTATTGTGTAGAGTCTGTAGGCTGTGATGTTTTGACAAAAAGGATTTATATGTGCATATGCAACTCTTCACCAATTTTTTTCTGCGAATCGGGTTTTTGCTTGAATTGGGAATTTTTATTTTGAAATTGGGAAAAATGGTCTCATTTCAGGGGTTTTTCAGCACTGTCTGCGCCTCGGGAAAACGGAGGCATTCCCAAAGCAAACGGACCCGTTCACAAACGAATCTTGATTACATATTTCCCAATTCCAAAAAAATCGTTAAAAGTAAACATAATTTATATCGAAAGAGTGACTTTCCTTCATCCGCGACGTAATAAAGCCTTTAGCGACTCAGATAAAGTTCAGTCTTCATCAAATACATTCAAATATGAAATGAATAAACGTTGAACATGCCCAATATTGCATGTGTATATATAAAGAAAACAAAATAACAAATAAAAACATATTTATTTGTTAAACCACTGACTTATTTAAGCATGATATATTCACAATGTTTTCCCAAAATGAGCCGTTTCATCGAAGCAAAAATTCCCACAACAATTTTGTCGATAAAAAATTCCCAATTTGGTCAGACTCCTTTTCCCAAAATAGGCACAAAAACCCCTGCATTGGGAATGGTGCCGGTTTACAGTACCAACTTTATATAGAGGAAAAACGATGCTTACCTGTGACACACACAAGATAAAGGAGAACAAGAATAGACAGTTATTACAGAATCCCTTGATGCATATTGAAGAAATGAATTATGAATAATTCATCAAATTTGTGATCTTTGACCTCAATGTGTGACCTTGACCTTGCTTCTAGGGTTGTGGATCTTGCATGTGACTCAACCCCAGATCATGATTGAGAACAACTGTGTTAAGTTTCATGAGTTATGGATGCTGAAGTTTAAGGTGGTAATTTCTTAGTGAGGTATTAAGGATTTTACAGAGACTATGAGATGTGTTCAAGCTATCATAGGTTTTCAAGTCATCACTGCTTGAGTTAAAGAAGTTATATATTTTATCTGTTTGAGTGGGCACTTGATATGTCAGTGGGAACGTGTTTATAGCCATCATACTTTTTACAAGACCAAGATTCATATTTTAATACTTATTTCAGAATGNAGGTTGTTTAAAAAATAAAATTGAGATATAGAGTCTAATAATCATAATTCATAAGACACTTCTTTCCAAAAAACAGGGGATTTTTTTTTGAGAATTGGGGAAAAAATATGCATATTTGGCATGAGGAATGGGTCCGACTATGGGACCTGTGAGACAGGCAGAAAAAGGCCTGTCAAGCTATCATAGGTTTTCAAGTCATCACTGCTTGAGTTAAAGAAGTTATATATTTTATCTGTTTGATATGTCGAGTGGGCACTTGATATGTCAGTGGGAACGTGTTTATAGCCATTATAATTTTTACAAGACCAAGATTCATATTTTAATACTTATTTCAGAATGCAAATATGTGCAAGAAATAATCTGTTTCAGCCGGTAGAAAACTATGACATTTGCCCAAACACAATGCCATTTAGTAAAAAAGATAGTGTGCCAAGTCTTGCAAATGAGAAGATATCTCCAGCCAATTATTTGAAAAAAATTATTAACAAATCTTGACAATTTGGGTATAAGTTTGCAGCATCAGACAGTAAATGTTTTTTTTTACAAATTTGTCTGCTAATTTAAAGTTAATATCAAAGACTACATTTTTTTGCTTTGTAATATTTTGTAAAGATTTCAATCAAACAATTTTTGGTTTATTTAAGTTTGTTTTTGCATTTAAAGCAATCACGCGAACAATGTACTGCAATATTAAGGATTACGCAATTTTTTAAGATGGCATATATCAAAATGGTCAATTGACAAACATAAATAATTGAATACAAAATTAACTGGTTATAAATTTAAAACAAAGTTTTACTTGTCACTTCCATTCAAATATTTGCATATCATGGAAAGATTGTGTTTGTTTAGTTGCAATTGCCTTAAATGTATGTTAAATGTATGACTTCCGTGAAAATACTGATTAACAGTATACTTTAATATTCAGAACATAATAATGTCACATTAGTTTCTGCTACCATAACTTAAAATGTTATTCTTTATATTTTCTGACTTAACACATAAAGTTATGAGAAAAACCTGTAGCAAAGTCTACCAGGATTTACCCAGGAGGAGAAGTCTGAGTGAAGGAAAAATATCTCTTATTATTAAAACTCTACTACCAGATTTATTTCCTAAAACCTTTTTTTTTACTTCACATTCGAAGGATGCAAATAAACCAGTTTTCATAGGGGTGAATTCTGTAATGTTCCTCATTTTCTTTCTCGATCCCTGTTCATGATGATGACAAACTTTCATTTTTTCTTCATAATGCTTTAACTTTTGCAATATAATCAGCACTGACTGTTAAAGTGACATGCTCACAGTTTGATAAATTGACAAAATTGAAAAAAAAATGTTTTCAAAAATTGGGTTGTATTTATGTTATTTGCAAGTTAATAGTAATACTTAACATTTATCATGGTCTAAAATATCCATTATATGCATCTTTTGACGATTTAAAAATCTTAAACTTATAAAGCATTTGAAACGTTAAACGATTTAATAATTTGGACAGTTCTGTTGTTATCATTATATTTTGTGACATAACACGGATTCCTTATATAAAGTATAAAATACATCACTGACTATATCAGCATGGATGGCTGAGTGGTTAAAGTACTAGAATTTTGGACTAAACAAGGGTCAGTGGTTCAAGCCCTCATGGTGTGGATTACTTTTTTTTTCTTTTCTTTTAAATTTTCTTTTTGTTTTATACTGGAGCTCTTTAGTTTCGATGTTTACATATATCAATTTAAAGCATTAAATGATAAACTTCAAAAGATGCCAAAATCTTTAAACTAGTCCCTTTAAAGTGTTCAATTATTGACACTTTACCACAGAATCTGTGGTTCATGATTTTTTTAATGGAAGATACCTCTGACTTTGCCTTACCAGGACAGTAACCTTTACCGTTCAGAAACTGGTAATACTTTTAAATTCAACATTAATTGATTTGCCAATATCTTAAGATTGGGTGAGATTCGTTTGTTCTTCAATAAACTTCATTAATTGTCTTGAGAACAACATCATTTGCAAATCAATCAGCTTAGAAATAACCAACACATTTTCAAAGAACGTTGTTATGGTGAAAAAAGGCAATGACATCGCATGTTACAAATCCGCGAATAATATTTTGATCCAATAAAAAACCACATCCCTGTTTGACAGTTGATGGCCAGTACTGACTAGAATAGAAGGCATATAAACTTGATAGATAGATAATTTGTACACCTGAATAAGCATACTCTTGACAAAATACTGCCTCACCACATCTCTAAATAAGTGTTTTATTACACAATGTAGAGGTTATTGTCCAAATCAATTAAGTGAAACGGTAACCTCACTGTATGTAACAGTCCAGTGACTTTCAGAGTTTTTTGAGTAAAACTAACAGAACATAATTATGTTGTTTTAGTTTTAAAGAAAACAGAATTCTAAAGAGTTTAACCCTCACGTGTGACTTTTTTTATTACATGACCATACTTTTTAAACATAGGCAAGGAATAATAGATTAAACATCAATAATAAAACAATGTGTATGCTGGTCAGACTTAACTTGTTGAACCAAAGATTGGTTGCCCAGCCAAAGACTGAAAGAGTTTTGATTAGCCAGAACCTTTAGCTTGTGTCACATTATATGACAAGAACAAACGTTTTCAAAAAAAATACATGCACATCAATCATTCATTTATCGATCAGTCATGTCGCCATTCGTGACCGTATTACTATTAATTCTACATGTTTCAACAAAAACAAATGAACACCATTCATTCATCATTAATAAATAATGCCGGCCATTCGTGGACGTGGTCGATTCAACTGTTTTCTTACTTTACATTTAACTCAGACAGTGCTAATCAAACATAATCCTGAAATAAACATGGCTTACCCTTGTTGATCGTTCGGTGTCCGATAATTTCTTCTCAAATTTAAGACCAATACTTGGTCTCTGATTTTGAGAGAGCAATGCGTCTGCTTCCGACATTTTGTTTTTGTTCAGATCACGTGACATTATCTTCGTCTTTTTCTTTCATTTCTAAATTCTATTGGTCGGATGAACTGAAAATGAAAGTTGAGTTATATTTAGTACAGATGGGTGATTGTCGGTATTCGTAAATGGGATTTTGCGATTGCCTGTCGAAGAGTTGTCGAACGTAACATTAACAATACTGCTAAATGTCGAATTCTTTATTATAAACAGTTGCTTGACTACATTTTGCTTTATGATTAGTATTGATCAAGAGCAATTATTTTGAATTTGTAAGCGTGAGCAGACTTAAATATAATAAACACTTGGGCATTTATATTTATATTTCAGCTACACTGGTCGAGGGCAAGCGAGCTTATGGCATGGCGCTTCGTCCAACCAGTTTGAGTGCGTCCGTATTTGCTTCGAGCCGTACGTATTTTTCCATCTGATTACGATTGGACCATTTAATACAAATTTCACATACATTTTGCGTTTAAACGGTCGTCCATCAAATTTGCTAAAATATCGTTCCGATCCGCTTTTATTTCTTGTACACAAACACTTTTAAAACGGTCAACATTCTTATGGTCTAAATTTACCTCGGAAGGATTTCGCACAAATGGTTCCATAGCGTTGACAAACATGATAACGCATTTTTTCCTTACATTGCTAAATTTACCTTTTTGAAAACGTTTAAATCTTTATTCTTAGAAACCTATTGATGGATTTAACTTCAAATAAAGTTCCGTACGTGGTTTATGTCTAAGAGTGGGATCTTCCATCTTAAATAGTTCCGATACGTTATAATCATTGTCCTTTATTCTCTGACGGCGTGCAGTTATTCATCCAATGTAGCGTTAAACTCCTGTTCCTTCTGTGTTTAAGTCCATATATACTATAGGTTACCGGTAAACTCCGTCATGTATGTTCGTCCGTCTGTCTGCCCTTCACCATAACTGGATACTTCGTTTTTTCAAAAAGTAAAGCAGATACTTGCATAAATCTGTGCATACCTGCTAACGGCAGTGTGAGGATTATGCTACCCTATTTTATCACAGGTCGCGGTTACTAAAACAATAACACACATAAAAATAAGAATGTTTCATGAAACTTAGTTTACACATTAACCAAAAGATTTTCCGATGTCAGCCTCTCGATCCCTTCCGTTCATCCGTCCGTCTGTCAGTACATTAATGCACATTTGTTTTTATTCATAGGCGTTTTCACCGGACCGGTAGAGAACTGGAATGACTGGGGTTTCAAGTTAGAGATGAGTCTGTCACCGATAAAGATGGAGGTGTGGCGGTCTTGGAGGGTCTCCTGCATTATCTTCACAATGACAAGGTTAAATAGGACGGGGAGAGACGACTTCTCCGACGGACGCCAACTGATGTCCTGAAGAAGTCACACACATGTCAATTGAGAAGCACTGCGCTTCTGGCATTTCGGTAGAGTTCTTGGATGGCTTGCATCAGACCTTCGTCAATGTTAACCCACTTGTTGACCTTTTTCGACCTTTATCAACAGCCAATAAAATGCTGGAAAAATTTCCCGCCAGAAGACTAGAATGAATAAAGTTGTACTACTGCATTGGTCAAGTTGAGAATTATAGAGAGGCAGCGTTTTTCAACGATGCTAGCCGAATGCCGAGCGTGAAGCTGTCGTATCTCACATAGAAATAAGTAGCGGGTACCCCAGTTCCATACTCAATGCTCCTCTTCAAAAGAGTGTGTGGTGTCCCTTTATATTAGCCAGAACAAGTATACTAAGAGGCTGTATTGTTACATTTAAAAATTATGTTCATATTACTTTATTGTGCCTATATATTTTATATCATGAAATTATTGCTATTCCATGTTGTTCCATGCACTGATATACTAACGGAAATTCATGTTATATGGTTTTATGTTAACATGCAAACATGTGATATTATTGTGTTTTGGCTAATACAACTTTCTGTACCATCATCAATTCTAGCCTAATGGCGCTTATCAGCTGCGCTTCTGTTCAGCCAACTGAACCAGTATGTTCGTATGTTTCCGAAGATAACCGGACTTGAAGGGATAAGAAAATCGATAATTGCATGTACTGCATATATGTTCGGATGTTTCATTAAACGTATTTTAGGACTGTCCCGCGTGTTTACAACGGTAACCATGCAGCCGATTTACACCGCAAACCACACTCAGTTACATTTATATCCATTTTCGTGAGTTTCATTGTAAACAACGCCCGGAAATGCATTCTGACGCATGTTTAAGTCCAATAAATCTCATACACATACATGACATAGTGCAAAAAAAAAACGATTAACTTGAAATGACCAATTTAAAGTTTATTATTTTTTTTCTAAAGAATTTAAGATGTCTATGATTTGAATCGTGTATCTTAAATAGAACGATGCATATACAACTATTCGATTGAACAAAATATGTTTGTTGACAGTACTGTTATTTTTCATTAAATCCGCAGTACATAACAGATATTTTTTTTCCTTTTCTTTTGTTGTATCCAGCATTATTATCTAATAGGGCATACATGCGTGGACATAAAGAGATTTGAGTAGACTTGAAATTAAAATCATAATATACCCGTCTACATAACGTTCACCTTAATTATCGCAATTTCGCAAACAAACATAATAAACATTAATGAGTTGGTGTTTTATGAGGATGATAATTCTGATGATGGATGAAGAAGTCCACCGAATTATATACCGATGGTTTAGTCCTGTTTATCCTGATTTATATTAAAAATTGTATGTCCATTCAGTGTTAAAGAAAAAAAATCAAACTTATTTTTTTATGAAAACATGCCTATGAACAGGCGTCTTTTTAGAATACACATCTTAATTACAAACACGGGCCGTGTTTTAAAAGTACGCAAACGGCTAAAAGCATTATTGCCATTTAATGAATTTTATGAATAAATAAAAAATGACCCATATACTTTAAAAATCGAAAAACGACGGTCTAAACGGTAAGTTTTCAAAACGAAAAAAGTATCATTATTGAAATGTTAAGAATTTATAATCCACTTTAACTTTTTTTTTGTTAAATGTTCACAGATTGTTGAAATTACATTTTTTTTTGTCACAGATTAAAAAAACAACAACAAAAACAATGTACGAGGGAGCGAAATAACACGAATGACGTAGATTCATAATGAAAATACAATTTCGTTAATGAGTAATTATCATAAGATATTGATAAAATTTAAAGCGTTACACACGCGAAACGAGTGAATAATTTGGAGCGTATATGTTGTTTTGGTTATATTTTGTGACAATCGCCTTTTTTTTTAAATACAGCAATAATACAGAATGGCAAAGAGAGTTGTTTAAGCGTTAGCTTTTTAATCCAAAGGTTAGTGGTTCGAGTTCATCTAAAATTCCATGTGTCAGATAAGCCAGCGGTACAGCACACACATGGTGCAGTTTCTGAAAACGTTATACATTCCATACCGCACGACGTCAAAGTCAATTCACAGACAGCCTGTATGGAAAACGTCTCCGAAAGCCAAGATATGCTACCGTCATTTGCTCGTTCAATTTAATTATTTAGAAACGTAAATTTCCAACCTTTATATTTAAAATCACATATACGGTAAACCGAATATCTTCTCTTTGGAAAAAAATTCTTGTTACTTATTACTTTATTTGCATTTTAAAAGCAAACTTTTTCTTTTAAATTTTTGATGTGTCATTCACTTATTTAACTACTATGATTATTTACATTTTCTTATTATATTTACTTATAAATTTCATTTTATATGCCCTTAACAATTTAATTTTAATTATATTTCAATAATACAATCATGAATACACGTATATGTTGTACCTGGTCACTAAAATGCTGAGATGGTCTCTCTCTAACTGTAGGTCCTTTCGAAGTACTATGTCATGAAAAGGTACACCTTATTGGTATCTAGTCCACAGTCTATAAAATTTTAATACTGCACAATTGCGGTTGTTACCAAATTTAAATATATTGACTTCGAATTTCATTAAAGAGAAAAGTCACAAAACAGTAAGTTGGTTGGTTCGGTTTACATTGCAATGGATTTAAGCAATTATCATCCGCAAGTCTTGTCAAGTACATTTGTAAGATCGAAGCATGTGTAATTGAAGGATTTTAGTGAAACGACCGCCTTTATATTGTAAAAAATAATATAGGTACGCTTGTACCTGCATGAAATACTAAAGAACAACTCCACATATTCAAGGACTTAAACACTATTTAAGTTTACGACACCCTTGTTTGAATTGTATTAAATGTCGGAGTGAGAGTCGACTGTTTTCATATTTTAATATATTTTAATGTCGAATGCTTGCATTAACAATATTCAATATTTTACCTGAATGTCTAAATTGAACTTTGGATTGTTGGCCTATACCACCTACTATCGAGCATGTCGCCAGTGCATGTTCGGTTTCGTTTGAATAATCATAAAGTAGGATTGGCATTAAACATTTTAGCGCAGATCCTGCACAATTGTGTCACGAATGATAGATTCTTGGACGAAAATAGCATGTTGTTTACAACGTGATCACGATTTTAATTAAATAAATCTCGACTGAAATAACCTAGCAGCTAATGTTTTAGCTCCAATGAACAACCCAGAAAATATTTTATAGTGACATTTTGTCCGTCGCATGTCAGTGCGTCCATGCGTCTGGAGATGTGACCATGTGCTCATACACTGCTTATCAGAAAATACAGATCATCATCATCATCATCATCATCATCATCATCATCATCATCATCATCATCATCATCATCATCATCATCATCATCATCATCATCTTCATCATCATCATCATCACCATCATCATCATCAGCATCATCAGCAGCAACATCATCATCATCATAATCATTATCAGCAGCAGCAGCAGCAGCAGCAACAACAGCGTCAGCATCATCATCAGCATCGTCATCGTCATCAGTATCATCAGCAGCAGCAGAAGCAGCATCCCTTTGTTTTTCCTCATTTTGATATATGACTCAGTTTCTTGAAAGACGAAAGGAAAAAGAGGATTTTTACTCCGCAATAATTTATTTTAGATTTACAGCAATTCCAGTTCAATTGGATAATGGTCACTAAGGTCGTATGCCTGAAAAACAAATCATGAATTACAATAAACAGTTTGAAAAAAACAACAAGACATGGATTTATAAATGTCAAAAATATTACTTACCTATTAATTTTTTCTCCAACGTCTTTTGAATATATTTAAAACCAAAAATCAGTCAGAACATCGAACATTAAATCACATTTAATACTTTACATGTTACCTTAAGCAATGAGTATTTTTTATAAAATATATAATATCTTCCGCACCTATACAACGTGTTGTATTTGCTGATTCGTAAAATTCAGAGGGAATATTTACCGCATTTGATACCGAAAACGTTTATGTTAAAGCATACTTATCACGAATACCATTATTGGTGTTTTCTTATTTAAAAGTAAATACTTTTGGTATTCAATTTAAACTCCAAGAAAATGAACTCATGAACCAAATGAATACATACACATGTAGTATAAGTACGTATAAGATACAGAAACGAACAGACTAAACCCAGACAATTATCTGGATCTCAAGCTTAGACTTAACTCCAGATAATGACTTATCACGATGTGAGCCAATCTGAGATATGATTTGCAGTGGATCATACATATTTAGAGTAAGCCGGCGAATTAGGTAGACATTGTGTTATGTTATTAAGGTAGGGGGCACAGACACATTTTAACCAACCTCTAAACGTATAATTAAAATATTTTGCATAATATGGTCTTCATATAGAAGGAAACTTTGCAATTGGTCAAACTTTTTAACAAACAACCGTGGGGAAAAATGCTGCTTTGACTTTGTGCAATTTGCCAATTAACTTGGCAGAGTGGCAAAATCCGGCCCGTCCCTTCCCAATCCGCAATTGCTTTAAGGTCAAGGTCATAATACCTCAGTGTAAGTCATGCCGAAATACTTGTCGAACAAGAAGACACCAACGCTTCCTGGAATCAGGGCTGACCTCACATTGAGTCCCGACAGAATGAAACTGAAAACGTAAGGAAAAGTAACAACAGAACAGAACAGAACAGAACAAATGTTTTATTTCACTTAAGCTCATCGTGATAATTCAGAATAATACATTCAACACGTGGATTTGAATACACTATTTATGGACACCACGTTCTTATGAAATTGAAACGAAGCCATGCTTGCTGCATAGTATGAGGACGATTGAAGACACTGTTTACTTTTACAGAACAAAGTAATGAACACTGGTATTTGTTAACAACTATACTTGTTTTAAATGATGCATATTAAACATATTCACTTTCATGCGTTTGACCAATCTTGGATTTAGATTTATAGTGGTAAACCAAGTTTATGATTAAATACTAAAAAACTGAAAAGCGGAGCGATATATTTTTGTCCACAAGTTAATTATATGCCATGAACATAAAATGTTGAATTTGCTCATGTTCATGATACCATTTTAACTATTAGCAATCACGAGTAAAATCTGTAGTAGCTGATGCAGTGGATGTTTTAAATAGCTTATAAAGTTTAACATATTTTAATAAACCAATACTTTCTATATAAATTAAATGAATTATAATAAAATATATATTTGCAATTTGCTCTTCTTAATTAATTCGTCCAGCTTTGTGTCAAGACGGTCGTAAGACATACCGGTCATAGGCACAGTGCGTGCTAGACACGGTCGTGTCGGCGTCAAAGCCTATCGGCCAATGGAACAGGTTCTGATTGTAGATGGGCATGTGCAGCAGGTCAGACTCTTTGGCGTAGCTGCAGTCGGCATTCAGATCACCAAGGATGATCACGTCCTGAAGGCCACGAACAAAGGTCACACTCGTTCAGCAATATGCATATATTGCGTTTCATACCTTGTGTATATATAATCAATATGATCGAGGATTTTGTTTGCAAATTGTATTTTCTTGGGTCATGGGGCGGAGTCGTGGTTGGAGCGAGTGTTGGGTCCCGATTTTGTTTTTGTTGTTGATACCGCTGCCTGTGAGCAAGGCATGTATATATGTCTCAACAAAAAACAAAACAAATTATGGGAACTTTTTATTTATAAATATGCCAGCGAAGTTACAATATTCATACTGGGAAATAAAACATGGTAATTTTCAGTCATATATTACTTTAATAGAGAAAACCACTGCTTAAGTGTTAATACATAATTTTAAACCAATCAAGACTTGGTCATTGCGGTATTGCACAAAGAAACATTCATATTCCATGTATTCGTATGAGGAAACCATAAATACATAACTATCTTCGTTTGCACGTGTAAGCCTTAAAGCAGACACAAAGCACGAACCTTTACTGTTGGCCAAGTTCTGATTACGTCATCATAAACGTCAATCAATGCGCCAATCTCTTTAACGGCGTCGGTTGGTTTAACATGAATGCCGACCAAAGCAATATCGTAGGACCCTTCAATGTATCAAATATATATTAATTAAAACGTTCCAAGTGAAAAAATGTCTAAATTGCAAATAAATGTAAACAAACCCATTCCCTTTCCCATAACTATGTTACAGATAATAATTTTCTTGTTTAGTTGCATATATCCAATGGCTATTGTCTTGATGCGAAAACAATAGTGTTACAATGTTTACACATGACAGTAAATCGTGTTCTTTATCTGCTTATACCTTTGCTTAACGATACACATGCATGTATTCGGTGTTACAGTTGAGCATGTCGGATTGAGTACAATATACTGATCAATGAAGATGATAGATGAAAGCCTGTAGATTGATTTTTGGTACATTTGAGTCGCGTTCTGGGAAAATTGGACTTAATGCATGTATGTAAAGTGTCATACCAGATAAGCCTGTGGGGTCCGCACATTTTTTTAATTAAAGGAGGTCTTCTAAACAAAAACCCAGTATAGGCGGAAAGTGTCGTCCCTGATTAGCCTGTGCAAACTGCACAGGCTAATCTGGGACGACATTTTCAGCACATTCATAAAGCCCAATTGTTCCAGAACGAGGATCATTTTATTATTGCGCTGTACCTCCCACAGGTCTAATCCTGACAGAGAACGGCTCCCTCTCGAAGGCGTCGGTATAATCGTCAGGTCCGTCGTCATACTGGTGGACGCCGACCATCTGCACCGCCGACAGCCTGACCATAGAAAATCGTGATACATCGACATTCTCCGGAATCCTCCGCAAGATAGATTGATATGTGCAATAAATCGTCTGCTGATCGATAGTGGACCATAGTGTACCAACAGCAATTGAATGTGTAGCCCTTAATTACGCTTTCTCGGTCGTTGTCGACTCAGGTGCTGCTTTAAAGTACCCCGGGTACTCTTAAGTTTACTTCAATTTTTCCTCCGGGTACGGAAAATTGGCTTAAAGGCAACCGGTCATACTTCGGGATACTTTTTAGTATATTTTCCGGACCCCGGGTAATTTGTAGTATACTTAAGAGTGCCCGGTGTACTTTTAAGTAGTATCTGAGCCCACTGTGACCGATCGAATCTTAAATATCTATACGTTTAAAAGTCATTACAAGAAAAGCCTTACTAAATCACTCCTCAATAGCTAGGAATACAAATGGCTGTCTGTCTCCTCGGTACGAATGTTGCCAACATTATCTGGCTTTCAATGCAGGAATGAATAGTTTGCTTTACATTATAGCATAATTTGGTTAGGAATTTTTAACCTTAGCCGTCACAGAATCTAAGCATTAGATGCGGAATCTCCAATGACTTGCATCACACTATCGATAGCAAATTATTTGAGCTGAAATATTATATTGTTAGCATGATTTTATCATTGTTATCTTATGGAACAAAATACCGGAAGAAGTAGGCATATTCTTCCTTGGAAGTCGTGCGTCCGAGTCTTCCACTGACAACCATCCCGAACTGAGATCTGTAACACATTGTCGATATGTATTTGGCACATGCCTATTTATGTGATATCTCCTACGAGTAACAGTACTTCAGTGAAACATTACCTTACACATATAGGTTAGTAAATCTTAAACAAGGCAATCGACACGAAATAAGTTAACTTAAATGTCATAGACTTCTTTAAAATTTGTATTGCTGCGTGTTACATTCGTATTCTTTTTGCACATAAACGGTTGGAAACACATTTTGACTCGCAACAACATGTACTTATTTTAACCAATTTTTACTCCCCGGCTGCGTTGCTGGAGGGGGTCATAGTGATGCGCTTCGTCAATCTGTCCGTCCATATGACATTTTAACTCATTCCCCGCCGCGAAGAGGGAATGCCCTTCACCCTTCCATATGTCCACCTGTCTGTAGTATAGAAGTGCCCGCACCATATCTCGTAAGATTTTCATGAAACCTAATTCAACTGTTGTCATCATTCAGACCTCGTGACGAAGGCACGAGTTAGTCACTTCGACTTAAGGTCACACTTTAATGTCACACATGTTTGAGCCTTCATTATTGTGCCCGTATTTACGTAACCCTTTGAAGGATTTTTTTTATGAAACTTTGCTCACATGTTAAGTTCTTTAAGATTATGTACAGAAGACATACATTCGTAACGCCAGCGCATGGTCAATGCCACTATTGAAGGTCAAATTGATCGTGTCCCCTCCATTTTTTTACCCTCTTAAGGATTTTCAGGAACATGTGCAAAATGTTTAGGTCATTTGGACGTTTTGCGAAAGGCATAAGTTAGGCAAACCGGCCCAATTTCAAGATCATTCTTGTAGGCATGATATTCGAGCCTCCATTTTGTTTCCGCACCATCTCTCCGTGTCTCTGAATGATTGTCGTGAAACTTGTGTCTCATTTGATTGCGTCGATTGGTTGAAGGCCTTAGCCTTCCGCGCCAGCACAAGGTTAAAGTCAGACTGAAGAGTTAAATGTTTGTGACTCCATTTTTGTGTACGTTTTTCAAATCCGCTCAATATCTCCTAGACCCATTGAAAGATTATCATGAAATTTGGCTGAAATATTTGCTCATTGAGACTATTTGCAGAAGGCAAATAACGACAGCTCAAGGATAAGGTCAAACGTGAAGGTTGAATCTATGGGTTTGTATTTTTACTATGCCCGTTCTATATCTCCAGTGTCCATTACATGATTTTCAATACATTTTACCAATGTTATTATTAAAAACTATAGCATTGAGTCATGGTCAGGAGATATTAGGCTCTAAGGCTTTCTCAATGTAAAAGCCAAGACTTGAAGGTCAAAGGATCGCGGCGGGTCTATAGCCGTCCTTTGTACTGCCATTTTAGCTTGTTCTCTTCAAAACAACTATGTATGGTTGCATGTTGTATGCATAACATTAACAGTGTTCAATGCGACCTACCTGTCCACCATGTCCCACAGTTGTTGCAGCGCCTCTCCAGTGATGTCGCGGATTTCTTGGATTAAAATCACGTCGTACCGTCGCACAATCTAACAAATTATATTTTACGAAACAGCAATAGATCATGGCTTCTACTGTATTAAGCCTCGTTCTGGGGAAACTGGACTTAATGCATGTGCGTAAAGTGTTGTCTCTGATTAGCCGGTGTATTCCGCACTGGCTAAAAAGGGACGACATTTTCCGCGGTAATGGAAATTTTCGTTTAAAGGGATTCTCTTCCAAGCAAAAATCCAGTCTTGGCGGAAAGTGTCGTCCCTGATAAGCCTGTGCGGACTGCCCAGTTTTCCCAGAACGAGGTCATATTTATGGTGTTCATCGATTGAATCCTCAAATTGTAACTCTGTTACTTTCTTGAATATCGTTTGAACGTACGTTTAGAAAATGTTATTCATTTCTAAGAATATAAAACGTTATATGATTTTATTAATTGATGCAACTTTACAAAAAATGGTGATAAGTAAAATGGTCCGTAAATTGTGCTTAGACTGCAACTTGATCTTTTTTGCTCGTTATAAACTATGTGTACGTACATCTCTAATTTGCGCCGCGGTGACCGGGTCGCTCATCTTGGAGCGGCCGAACACCTTGATGTTGAAGGCGCTGATGCTCAGTGGGCGGGGCAAACTGGCTGCCCTCTTGCCCACGTGTACCTCCTCGACTGTGGGCAGAGCGGAACATAGCATTCCGGCTGCACAGAGCGCAGCGACAAACACTGTGACCAAGCGTTCCATTCTGCATAATTTCAAACACGCTTCTAGTATACACACAATTTAGTATAATATAATTATACTCGCTAAAATCATGTAAAGTCGTTTAATCAGATCGATATACTGTATGTTTAATAATGGATTCTATGCTTCGTTGTTATGAATCTGACTTTGTTCTATTTGATCATGAACATGACCAGAAAATAACGCCATGTTTTCTATTATTTATTACTTCATTCAGGTAAAAAAGGCTTTTTTAAGGAAATAAATCATTTAAAAACCGTTCAATTACATTTAATACTAAAACGTATTTGAAATCAATTATTCGTATTAAAATAAAATTGACAAGCTAGACAAACCTTGTTTCCAACAAGAAAATAATGTTAAATCAGTTATCTCTACGGAGATAAGAACATTCATGTTCGGCCAAATTTGGCATTTTCTTTGATCATTAGTGAAGTGATTAAGTTCGTTTATCATAAGTGAAGTGATTAAGTTTTATAAATGACTCCAGTTAGAAAGGACATTATGTATAAAATTGACCATTAGACATTAAAATCGCAAAAAGGCGAATGAAGGTCAACCTAAAATGTTTGTCTTTAACTGATTGCTTACGTTCATCGATACTTATTGTAACATAATCAATTTAGTGTTAATTAATGACTTAACTTACCTAAATATATGTACCGATATTAATTAACCTAAGTATATGTTCCGATATTAACTTACCTAAGTATAATATATGTACCGATATTAACTTACCTAAATATATGTACCGATATTAACTTACATAAATATATGTACATGTACCGATATTAACTAACCTACGTATATGTACAAATATTAACCTACCTAAATATAAATACCGATATTAACTTACCTAAGTATATGTACCGATATTAACTTACCTAAGTATATGTACACATATTAACTTACATACATATAATTATGTACCGATATTAACTTAACTAAGGATATGTACCGGTATTAACTTGCCTTAGTATATGTACCGATTTTAACTAACCTAAGGATATGTACCGATTTTAACTAACCTAAGTATATGTAGGGCTATTAACTTACCTAAGTATATGTACCTGTATTAACTAACTTAAGTATATGTACCGCTATTAACTTGCCTAAGTATATATACCGATATTAACTTACCTAAGTATATGTACCGATATTAACTTACCTAGGTATATGTACACATATTAACTTACATAGATATAATTATGTACCGATATTAACTTACCTAAGGATATGTACCGGTATTAACTTGCCTTAGTATATGTACCGATTTTAACTAACCTAAGTATATGTACTGCTATTAACTTACCTAAGTATATGTACCTGTATTAACTAACTTAAGTATATGTACCGCTATTAACTTAACTAAGTATATATACCGATATTAACTTACCTAAGGATATGTACCGGTATTAACTTGCCTAAATATATGTACCGATATTAACTTACCTAAGGATATGTACCGATATTAACTTTCCTAAGTATATGTACCGATATTATCTTACCTAAGTATATGTACCGCTATTAACTTACCTAAGTATATGTACCTGTATTAACTAACTTAAGTATATGAACCGGTATGAACTTAATCTAAGTATATGTACCGGTATTCACCTGCAAGAGTGAACGAAAAACATACATCTTCCGACGTTTTGTTTGTGCGCTGCGAGTCACTCTAGTCACATTTTAATGGGAAAGAACTGCATGCTTCTTCTGTAAACGTTTCTCTGCATTGTCTCACTTATCTTGACGTTTGCTTAACGAACCCTAGCTTTGTTTATAGTCTCTTTTTAGAGTGAATAAATTATATTACGTATCATTTTTGTTTACATAATCAAACAGCCTCGTCGGCATTGACGATGCTAATATATTTTGGTTTCCTCGTTAAATGTCAAATTTAAGGAACGCTAGTAGGATGCAGAAGCATTATATATATGAGCCTCGCGCTGTGAAAAGGGTGTTTAATGCATGTGCGTAAAGTGTCGTCCCAGATTAGCCTATGCAGTCTGCACAGGCTAATCAGGGACGACACTTTCCGCTCAACTAGATTTTTGCTAAGAATAGACTTTCTTTCAACGAAAAATATCACAAAAGCGGAAAGTGTCGTACCTGATTAGTCTGGGCGGACTGCACAGGCTAATCTGGGACGACACATTACGCACATGCATTTAACTCACTTTTCGCAGAGCGAGGCTC